>MU708094.1:62395-96453 GCA_026770625.1 Nicotiana glauca
ATTCTGAGTATTCTTCAACATTTTTTTCAACTTATACATTTTAAGGTAAAAAGCTTTTCTATGCAAGATGGGCATGGTTCTAAAATATGGGTCAAGTTGGGGGGGTTGGGCTATGACTTATTATTTAGCCCCATCTTGACCCAACCCATCTTAGCCCAAGTACACTTTGGGCTGGGTTGGGCAATGACCCATTTATTGATCTAACTCATCTTGACCCTGCCCAAATTCAGCCCAACCCGCCCATTTTCCACTCCTACAATCATCATCTTATGAGCTAGCTTTTGGGGTTGAGTTAGGCCAAGGTCCATTTATCATGTTGAAGTACGTGACCATCTCATCTAAAGCTTAAGCTTCTAGAGAGAACATACTATATTTACTTAATTGTCTCTTCAACACGCCCCCTCAACGCAAATGCGCTTGCAGGATAGCAAGCTACAAGGCTTTGAACCCTGTCATAGAGAAAAGCCTGGCTTTCAAGTGGAGAAGGGTAGAAGGGCAAGCCCTACAGTGCCCTTCTTGCCCTCGAGTATTTCTGGGTTACCAAAAACAATGAGAAGATAATTGGATTGCATTTATTGGAGGATTTCTGAATCTCTTGAATGTGCTTGACTTCAGTGTTGAAGAATACTCAGAATCATAGTTTCTGCAAGTGTACTCCTAAAGTTCTTTTTCCACCTTGAAGTTCATACTTAAGTCACTTCTGAGCTGGCCTATGAGGAGGGATTAACTTAAAAATGAGTCCCATGCATATGCTAATAATAGACCGATAATAAAACGTTGATTTTAAAATGTTCATACTTTTGTATAAAAGAACACATAAAGGTTATCTCTATGTTTCTCTTGGTTGAAAAGTTTTTTCACGAATTATCCAGGCTTTGCTGGCGTCAGAAAAGAAAGCTACAGAAGAGGCTAGAGATTCTTCCAGGGATGCAGAGGCCAGAAATGCAGAGCTGGCTAACAAACTAGAAGATGCTGAGCGAAAAGTAGATCAGCTTCAAGATTCTGTTCAGAGGTTTGTAAATGAATATTGACCGTGTCTGTGAGGGAATCTTATCCGCCTCCTGTTATGGGTTGATTGTCTTAGTGTGACCCTGATAGTTAAGAGTGTTCTGATCAAACATACAGCAGAAGTTGCATAGCTTTCCCACGGTTCTGGTCATTTTTGGTTTCTGATTGAACCTAAAAATTATTATGAGCATTGCTCTTACGATTTCTGAGCTATGAACAACCAGCCTTTCAGTGTAATAGTAGACTTGCATCCTTAATCATCACATTTTTGTGAACTGGACTTCCCATAGGATTCTGCATTCTTTGAGAATGTAAGCCATGCACAAGTCTCTGTCGCTGTCTCTTTCATCTACTCTTTCTCTGTCTCTCGTTTCAGGCTTGAAGAGAAGCTCTCCAATATGGAATCAGAGAACCAAGTGCTTCGTCAACAAGCTTTGACCATGTCACCAACTGGAAAAGCTTTATCTGCACGGCCAAAGACTACTATTATACAGGTGCACAAATAGTTGCCAATTCTCATCTTATTAGAGTTTATTTGAGGGAATAGAATTTGTTAATACCATAGATGCTATAGATAATTACTCTCGATGAAATTTCAGAGGACTCCGGAGAATGGAAATGCTATAAATGGAGAATCGAAGCCTAATTCTGTAAGTTCAATAGTCAGACTGTTGTTTTCACTTTTGACATGAATTAAACATATGCCCCATTTTAATGTATATGCTTATTATATGGCATAGGATATGAGTCTTGCTGTAGCAAGTCCAAAGGAGCCTGCATCTGAGGAGAAACCACAGAAGTCTCTAAATGAAAAGCAGCAGGTGCGTGGTCTGCTTGCTTGCCCCAAAGATTTACAAGATCACTTATGCTTGTTAATCATAATGTTATAGTTAAATTCAGAAATCATTACAATTTTATCTTTTTTACAGGAGAACCAAGACTTGCTGATTAAGTGCATTTCACAAGATTTGGGCTTTTCTGGAGGCAAACCAATTGCAGCTTGTCTCATATACAAATGTCTGCTCCACTGGAGGTCCTTTGAAGTTGAAAGAACTAGTGTTTTTGACCGTATAATACAAACCATTGCTTCAGCCATAGAGGTAGAAAGCTTATTACTTTGGTAATGTTGTACCATTCAAGTTTTCTCTGACTTTATGTTTATAAATCTAAGACAATTAATTTCTGAAACTTCTTCATTAAAGGTCCCAGATAATAATGATGTATTAGCGTACTGGTTATGCAATACGTCCACATTATTGATGCTGCTTCAACAAACACTTAAAGCTAGCGGGGCTGCTAATTTGACTCCGCAGAGGCGGAGAACCAGTTCAGCTTCTTTGTTTGGGAGGATGTCCCAAGTATGAGCTTTGTGATTTATATTAAGTTCTTCCATTTCAGCCATTTGCCGAATTTATAAGTCATGTCTTAGTTATTTTTCTCCTCTGCTACCTCTAATATTTATGTAGGGCTTACGAGGTTCTCCCCAGAGTGCTGGACTTTCAGTTCTCAATGGGCGTATGCTTGGGAGATTGGATGACTTGCGTCATGTTGAGGCCAAATATCCTGCACTGCTGTTCAAGCAGCAGCTCACTGCCTTTTTGGAGAAAATATATGGAATGATAAGAGACAATCTGAAGAAAGAGATCTCCCCATTGCTTGGGCTATGTATTCAGGTACATTATTTTGTATGTTCTACTATTTATGCCACAAGTCCATGCAA
Organism: Nicotiana glauca; assembly: GCA_026770625.1. Lineage (NCBI taxonomy): Eukaryota > Viridiplantae > Streptophyta > Magnoliopsida > Solanales > Solanaceae > Nicotiana > Nicotiana glauca. The sequence goes on from MU708094.1 coordinate 65,124, forward strand.
GCTTATGAAATAGAATGTTTACTGCTCGATGTGTAGTTTCAGCAAGTCCCTAAGCTTAATGTAGTATTATGTGATAACTGTGGAAGTTTTAGGACTTGGATTGGTTGATGCATTGTACCACTGAGAAGTTCTCTGATGCTTGAACCAGTCAACGTGTTAAAGCAACAAAATCTTATAGATTGATTGTCACTTAAGAAAGTTAATATGTGCTGTAAATTATGCAGCGCATGAGCTCTTGAATGTCTCTGCACGGCAGAGTTATTAGTTTCTATTATCTATTAAAATCACTTGAGCAATAAATCAGACATATCCCCAATCATCAGTGGGGCTCCCCAGAATGGCTAGTGAATATACTTCTTTTCAAGCCTAGGGTGTTGGAACAAGCAGATCTTTCCAGGTTTAGTACTATGCCTTGAAGCTGAACAATTTATATAAAGGCACCACTTTTCTCTTTGGGACATTGTGTTACCTATGTTTATTTTGTTCTCTTCCAATGTAAGAATATTTTTGCTGCCGAGAGGAAGAGCGAAGGAGTTAATTTGTATGAACATTATCTGCATCATGTCTGCAGGCGCCAAGAACATCTCGTGCAAGTTTAGTCAAAGGAAGATCCCAAGCTAATGCTGCTGCCCAGCAAGCTCTATTTGCTCATTGGCAAAGCATTGTGAAAAGTTTGAACAACTACTTGATGATGATGAAAGCAAACTATGTAAGTTAAAGATTGGAGAGCTATATAATAATTAATAGCAATAATCATTTTGTCTCCCTGATGTTTATGTGTTTCCATTGCTCCACCCTTGTAGGCTCCTCCTTTCTTAGTTCGGAAGGTTTTCACTCAAATATTCTCTTTTATCAATGTTCAACTTTTCAACAGGTAGGCCTTTAAGGACTGTAAAATCTGTGTTCATTCTTTACGTTAAGTATATTTTATTTGGCACATTGGCACCTTCTTATGTATTTGTGTGTTTAACTTTCTCTACAAACAGTCTCCTTTTGCGGCGTGAGTGTTGCTCGTTCAGTAATGGAGAGTTTGTGAAAGCTGGGTTGGCTGAATTGGAACAGTGGTGCTGCTATGCAACTGAAGAAGTAAGCATGTTCCATTGTATCTTTTCAATTCTTAGTGCTATCCAGTATCTTACTTGTGTATTTTTATGTCCAGTATGTAGGCTCAGCATGGGACGAGTTGAAGCACATTAGACAAGCAGTTGGATTCCTAGTAAGAACTAATTTAGTGGCTTTGTGCAAAATGAACTTTCATATGATCACGTGCTTTTATCCGACACTTTCTCCCCTCAATTTCTTGCAGGTTATACATCAAAAGCCCAAAAAGACATTGCATGAGATCACTAATGAACTTTGTCCAGTAAGGAGGCTTTGTTCTATATTTCTCTTCTGTTCTTGTTCCAGTTTGTTGTTCATTAAATATGGTTGTTTCTTTTACTTATCAGAAGAAAAAAAAATTTGTTTCTTTATCGACTTCTCATTCGCTGTTTTTCTTTTATAATTCACTTGGCTATTTTTTATTAGGTGCTTAGCATACAGCAACTGTATAGGATCAGCACTATGTACTGGGATGACAAATACGGAACCCACACTGTTTCTTCAGATGTAAGATCTTGCACCTACAGTTTTAATGCGATGTAGGTCTTCAGTAGTTTTTGTTTTGTTATAGTACAGTTTGCTTGTTTCCTGATTTCCCTGTATGGTTTCTGTTTCCGTCCCACCAATAGGTTATTTCAAGTATGAGAGTTATGATGACAGAGGACTCCAATAATGCTGTTAGCAGTTCCTTTTTGTTGGATGATGATTCGAGGTATTGTTTATTAAGTAATTCATTTTCAATATTTAGCATATGACATTTTACTGACCATCTCAAATTTCAATATCCTGTCTTAAATTATGATGCAGTATTCCGTTCTCCGTGGATGACATCTCCAAATCAATCCAACAAGTAGACATTGCTGATGTTGAACCTCCTCCATTAATCCGTGAGAATTCAGCATTTGTATTTTTACATCAACGCCCTAGTTGATGGTTCCGAATATCACTCAACATGGACTTTGATGAATGTTCGCGTAGCTCCAGAGAGCTGACTCTCCTGCACATCAAGGAACATGCAGAAACTTGTGCATATAATTACATCGCTTGTTGCATTTAATGGCTAGTGTATATTTTTCTTCACTTGTTTTTGGACAACCGTCTCAGTTTGTTGTCCCGTTCAATTTATTCTTTTCTCCTCTCATGCTTAACTTGAGAGGTATTTTTAATAGGCCAAAAGGCTTTTAGTGTGATCATATGCAGGTATAGGCAGATGCATTGGTTTTTTGTTGCTTGCCTTTTTTTGAGTTGTAAAGTCACTAAAGTTGTCAGTCAATTTTAGGTTCTTATTTAAGATTGTGTTGGTACAAGGCTCTCCTTCCATGATAATAGACCAGATTGTAGTGTATTCTTTTCTCACTTATTTTTAAAATATTGAGGAATTAAAGTTAGATATTAACATGGGTCCGACTGAAAACCAAAATCGATTTGTAATGATAATAACTTAAATGCAACATAAAATCTTTCATTGTCAAGAGACGTAGGAGCAAAAGGGAAATAAGAAAACAATAGCAGACAAATATAGCCTGGGAAAATTCTTACTAAAATCTTTACAACATAAAAATAAGACTTCCAAAATTTCTACTTCTTAACAATACATTTGTGCAGAACAATATATCATTAAAACAACTGTCTCAGGTATACCAAAACATAAGTATCAAAAAGAACAACGAAAAAATAAGTAGAAAAGAAATGGAAAAGTGATAGAAATATTTTGTAGCTGAAACGGTGTTGGTAGCGTCTTTCACCCTCAAATCAAGTGGCTCCAAATCTGACCGAAAAGGGAAAATTTCATCAACTTTATGACATTTATCCAATTTTACCACATTAAAACTTTTATCTTGCAACTTGTAGAAAATAACCTCATAATAATCCTTCATCAAAGCAATATCTGCATTATAAAACCCAATTGGACTTGGATATTTTGTCACTTTCTTTAAAATTTCAATGTCAACTTCCTTTTTCAACTCCCAACTTTGGTTTCCATTCTCAAAAACCCAAAGCTCCATCCCTTTTGGTGACAAACAAGTAAACCCCAACTTCCCTTTATACTCCACAAGTTGGTTATATTCATAATCTTTATACTCCATTGCAGGTTTTGGAAGTGAAAATCTTGAAAAAGCTTCTTCTCCGTTATAGTTTAAAGCCATGACTTGATCATCTTTTCTTAACTTAAAATAAACCAAGCCACTTGCATTAACTGCTGGAGCAAACATATCAAAATACACTTCAGGAGATAGTAATAAATCTTTTGCTTCTTTCCATACCCAAGCTTCTGAATCAAAAATCTCACAACGAAAATAATTCAACCCTAATTTTCTATAATGATGATAAAGAGTTTGAGGTGACGACAACCTTATGATCTTGAACTGCAAAGGATTTGATCTCAGTACGATCAGGGCGACTTTGATAGTAGAATATCGTATCCTAGGATTAGGGAGTTTAATCCATTGTTTAGTACTAGGTTTACATATGTGATATCTATACTCTTTTCTTGTTCTTCTAACACAACACAAAATCCCCTGCTTTGATGATGCTTCAATCTTCATATCAATGTCGTTCTTGAAAATATTTTCAGGGTTTATATTTTCAACAGGAAGATATAATGGAGTTTTACCTGAACATCCATTGAATGATATGAACTCAGTATCGTACTTGGTTTTTGATAAAGATTGAACAAAAAAACCTGAAATAGTTTTGCTTTTGTCACAAAACTGTGGCATGAAATTTGACTCAAAAACCATATTATGCCACTCTTTGTTTACTGCTTTGCATGTGTCTAATGTTTTTAAGGAATTAGTTCGAGTTAATATCTCGAAAATTATATCGGAAGGAAACGGAGAAGAAGAAGAGAAAGCCATTGAATTGAGTTGAGAGGGAAGAGAAAGTCTGAAAACTCGACGGTATATTTCAGGTATAAGAGAAGAATATTTATAGGAGAGGTAACTGAAACTTGACGGTAAAGAAACAGGTAAAATATAGTACTAGGAAAATACTATTCACGGTTTAGTACAACTCATACGGTTTTGCTAATGTTTTTCCCTAACGATTAGGAGAATAGTAAAATTTCAACTTTGTTAATTTGTTTAGGGGTAATAAATTTTGGAAAAAATAAGCTAAACATAAATAGACACACGTAAAATATGGAAAGGTTTAAATACGTAATATTACAACTAATTCTTGTGCCAAAAATTAAAGCTTTAGTTTATGTGTAATTAGTTACTATTATTTTTTTTTTCCTTTTGTATATATATAGATTATAATTAATTATTCGTTTTTTTATGAAACGGACAGCTAAGAGGAGTAGTAAAATTTTATTTTTCGTAATTTGATTAGGTAATTATTTTGTAACAAAATAATAAGGTACAGAAATTTTGTGAGATATACATATTGAAAGTTTTGTTAATATCAAAAATATTTTGTGTCTCAAAGTATTCTACTATTATACGAGTGCTACACTTATAATCCTACGGGAAACGGCAAGAGCCTAAGCATAAAAGCACCCCCGAACACTCGGGGACTGCCACCGACAGTGAATACATCCGAGTCATCAAAAACTCAGACTCATATGACCTCAAAGAGGCACCCCCGTGAGACAAATGTTAATGCCAATATACTCGGGGACTAACTTTATGAACAAGTTCGAAAAGTTATCGGGAAACTAGTCCAAGTGACATATCCGTAGGCTACGACCAAAGTAATGCGGCTCACGTTCGACTTCCACCACAAATTAAAGGCCTTCAAACACTTTGTAAAAACAGGTTAAATCAGACTATCCTCGGCAAATGCAAAATATACCGGGGTTCGATAAAGTCATTCCTCAGATAATTTAAAGGTTTCGACAATATAAGCTCTCGATAAAACCAAGAGGTATTCGATTATCAGTACACAAACAGGGTCTCGATACGTTGAACCTTCGAAAAACCCAACGAGTACAAAAAATACATTCTAAGCATAACTAAATTTTTACCAAGTCTTTTAGCCAAAATGAGGGAAAAATTTTATAACCGTTATAGTGGCCGAATTGTCCCAACTTAAAGAGACTAAGGGACGATATATAAGAGCCCAAGGGACAACTTCAAAAGGCCTAAGGGCAAAAAACTTATAGTTCGAAACTCCGTTCTCATTCGACCCGGACTCAAGAGTCACGATATACCAAGCTCATATCAGATCGATCTAAACTTGGCTCAAGGATATTATATCTATCAATAAAGATCTAAGGGTTTATTATATCCCGAGCCCAAGCCAATACTCGGACTAGTCATTCAAGTTATACAGAATAAGTATTCCATAAATAAAGACAATACGAAATCCAACACAAGTCGAAGATGAAATAAAAAGTTCCTCTTATATTTCCAAAAGAAGATTACAAGGGATATATACACAAGGGATACTTCACAAAAACAAAATAAGGAAATCTCAAACTACTTCGGAATCACATCTATGTCAGTTGCATCTTCAGGAGCCGCATCTTCGAAAGCTTCATCCTCTAGGACTCCATCCTCGTCTTCCCTACTCTCGGAGCCACTAACTGAATCATCCTCATTAGAAAGCAGAGTGGAAGCCTCTTCTTCCAATATCTTCGCCCTTTCAATATTGACTGAGAGATCGAAGCCGCAAACATGCACCTTCTCGAGGGTTACCCTCCAGGATTGTCGCCTAGCATGGTCAAGTGCAGTTGATAACTTAACTTCTGCTACGGAAGAGATCTCCTTTGCCCAGACATTAGCTGCTTCAGCATCAGCTCAGTACGAGGACATAATTGCCTCAGCGTCATATCTGGCCTTGGCCAACTCGGTAGCGGATTTAGATTTAAGATCCTCAATTTTGCGGCCACGAGCTAGGATCTCCTCCTTCACACTTTGAAGCTGACGTTCGAGTGAAACCATCTGCTCTCGAAGAGTTTCCTTCTCAGAGGAGAGATTGTCCATACCTTGCCTCCACCCCAAGGTCTCGGCCTCTTTCATCTTAAGCTCCTCCCGAACCTGCTCCACCAATTCGTCTTTCTGATAAAACTGAAAAATTAAATGTATTATTCGTCGAAACAAACAAGTACACAACAGAACCTCAAAGGCTATATTACCTTCTCAACATACTCGGCCCGTCCTTGGAAAGCCTGTGTCAATTCAACTCGTAGATCATTGATCTCCATCTCTTTCTTAACATAGAGGGTTTTAAGATCGTTCCCCTCTTTCGAAATCTTCTTAAGCTCAGCCTCACATCGAGCAAGATCAGTTCGAGACTTGAAAAATGCCTTTTTATGGAGCACCATAGCCTTCATAAAAAAAGAGGAAAGATGGATTCAGAACAACCAAAACAAAGGTGTAGTAATAAAAAACAGAAAACTCACTTGTTTGAAGAGTCGACGAGCCTCATCAAAAATGAAAGAAGCATCTGTGTCGGGGCCATCTTCAAGCATTGTAAGGCATTCTCGAAAGATGTCATGCTCTTCGTGGCTCACTTCTACTTCAGAAGACCTCATATTCTGAGCATCTCGGATTTGCCCCTCGGAGAACCCGGGGCCAGGCGGTGAGTCATCCGCATTGATTACCCCAATTAATACAATCGAGGCATTCTATTTTATTTGAAGAGGCTCGGGATCGGGCCGTTCGGCCTCGCCCTCCAAATGGCCTCCTAGGCAAGGTGCCTTTTTTCTACACGATGGCTTGGGGACTTTGTTTGAAATCCCCCTCGGAGATTTCTTCGGCTCTGGAATGAGCTACATCAACCATCACTTGCTCGATGGACTTCAAAGCACCGATATTTCCTCTTTCACGAGCTACCAGCAAGCAGTCTTCATCATCTTCTTCCTCCTTATCACGAAGGCATTAGGTAGTTCATGTGTAATTAGTTACTATTATTATATTTTTTTCCTTTTGTGTATATATAGATTATAAATAATTATTTGTTTTTGTATGAAACGGACAGCTAAGAGGAGTAGTAACAAAACTAATAAGGTACAGAAATTTTGTGAGATATAAATATTGAAAGTTTTGTTAATATCAAAAACATTTTGTGTCTCAAAGTAGTCTACTATTATACGAGCGCTACACTTATAATCCTACGAGAAACGACAAGAGCCTAAGCATAAAAGCACCCCCGAACACTCGGGGACTGCCACCAACAGTGAATACATCCGAGTCATCGAAAACTCGGACTCATATGACCTCAAAGAGGCACCCCCCTCGAGACAAATGTCAAGGCCAATATACTCGGGGACTAACTTTACGAACAAGTTCGAAAAATTATCGGAAAACAAGTCTAAGTGACATACACATAGGCTACGACCAAAGTAATGCGGGTCGGAGACGTCCGACTTCCGCCACAAATTAAAGGCCTTCAAACACTTTGTAAAAATCGGTTAAATCAGACTACCCTCGGCAAAAGCAAAATATACTGGGGTTCGATAAAGTCATTCCTCAGATAATTTAAAGGTTTCGACAATATAAGCTCTCGATAAAACCTCAAGAGGGTATTCGATTATCAGTACACAAACAAGGTCCCCATATGTTGAACCTTCAAAAAACCCAACGAGTACAAAAAATATATGCTAAGGCATAACTAAAATTTTTACTAAGTCTTTTAGCCAAAATGAGGGAAATTTTTTATAACCGTTATAGAGGCCGAATTGTCCCAACTTAAAGAGCCTAAGGGACGATATGTAAGAACCCAACGGACAACTTCGAAAGGCCTAAGGGCAAAAAACTTATAGTTCGAAACTTCGTTCTCATTCGACCCGGTCTCAAGAGTCACGATATACCAAGCTCAAATCAGATCGATCTAAACTTGGATCAAGGATATTATATCTATCGATAAAGATCTAAGGGTTTATTATATCCCAATCCCAAGCCAATACTCGGACCAGTCATTCAAGTTATACAGAAGAAGTATTTCATAAATAAAGACAATTCGAAATCCAACACAAGTCGAAGATGAAATAAAAAGTTCCTCTTATATATTAGATGGTCGAGGGTAAAAGGCATCCCCTCGACCTGGCTCAAAAAGAACCTGATCAAGTAAACGATTTGCCAGAATGTGGGGTAGATCTGGCCAAGCGTCACTCGGTATCATTGGCAAAAGTCAAGAATAACGGGATCTAGGGGACCCTAAGCCGGAATTGCAGCGTGAATGGGTAGGTATATGCATTTAAGTACCCCGCTTTATATGTGGTGATGTCCTCTTCGGAGGAAGGAATCACTACACTTTTGTTCTTCCACTTGCAGTCCTCCTTTACTTGCACAAGCTCGTCCTCGGTTATCAAGCAAACATATCGATACATGGGCTCGCATTGGCCTAGTGTTGACATAGGTTTCTCGATTTTGAAATCGAATGTTATTTCGCATGGCGGGGGGATGAACTCCTCAATACGAGGGGGCATTACTGGTTTTCTCTTGGTCGGTCGAGAAGACGAAGAAGCTTTTTCTTTTTGGGGAACTGGTCTTAGCCATCGCGAAACAGAAACCCAAAGAAAATAGAGAGTGTTGATAGTAAAATACAAGAGAAGGGAGAATTTAGAGAAATTGAAAGAGCTAATGAGAATTTGAGAACAATATAAGAATAAACTTTGAAAAGTTATGAATTTGGGAACCATAGTAAAAGCAACCTTCCAGTCACTTCCAAAAGGCGTCGAAGATTAATCCGTTTTTATCGACCTATTTCGAGTTCAAGCAAGTGATATCTCGACTACTAGGCCCAAGGGCTATCCGAGATTGAGAAATTTCTTACTCGGGGCCTGCAAAAAGCCTAAGGGCTAACTTTATTTCAAATTCGAGATCGTGCTCTCATCTAACCCGGACTCGGGAATCCCGATGTTCCGAGTTCATATCAAAACAATTTAAGCTCACTTCGAGGATTAACAAGAACCTTAAGGGATATTATATTAATAGATTAAAAACCTAAGGATTTATTATGTCCTGATTCCGGTATTCAGACTAGTCATTAAATTTATACAATCACATTTTTCAGAAGTAAAGACATAATGAAAATCAACATGAGCCAAAAGGGAGACAAATGGATCCTTCTATATTTTCAAGAGATGATTACAAAATATAGCTACAACGCTCGCGAAGGGTACTTACATTGGAACAAAGAAGCAAAAAATAATAACCAAAAACATAATCTACTTTTAGGCCACGCCCTCGAGAACGACATCTTCGGGAGTTTCCTTCCTGGGGTCCCCATTTTGATCTTTGGAAATGTTTATGTGCCCGAAGAGATTTAGGGCTCTGAATGTAACTATATTTCCAGTAGGGGGATTGAGCATTCTGTTGAGATGTTGGGCCATTATCCGTTAAAAAAGAGCAACAAAAAAAAAGACCAGAAGGGAAGATAAGGAGATATAGCTTCGCCTTCTATCACAAGAAAAATCAAAAAAGTTGCAAAGTGCACGAACAACGATCCAAGAATGTTCATCCTTGGGACGTTGTGCTGATGCGGGATGCAAAAATTAGTAGATTATAATACAACCTCATTCCATGAAAAACAAAAGGATTGAAGTTCCACACCAAGTTGAAATAAGCAGCAGGGTGAAGTTCGCATATTTCCGGATGCAGGAAGGATTCTGTGCCCTTCCCTCGTTGTTTCGAATCGAACTTTGAAAAGGGGAGCCTTGGCATAACTGGTAAAGTTGCTGCCATGCGATCTTATGATCGCAGGTTCGAACCATGGACACAGATGATGGGAGAAAGAAGTGAAGAAAATAAAGAACCAGAGTAAATGAAGATGAAATGTATACAGTTCTTCGTTCAATAGAGTAGCCTCATATTTACAGAGAGGCGACGACAGTTTGGCGACGCTAATGGCCGACCAACATGGCGTGCATTTTATGTTTTGGGGAAGGGCACCGACATGATATTTTCGGTCACTTCAAACACCTATGTCACGGGCACGACGTCATCATGAGAAGCTCGGAAAAATCGAGGTGCAAATCATTTCTTATCATCTTATTCTAAGATACACGAGGGCTATTTGTATACGGTAAAAATCACATGCCCCCGATGTCTAAGCTCGAGGTCCCGTCCTAGGCCCGAGTCCGGGCGAGGTAGAGATACCTTTTCCTCTACGGTTCATCAACATTGTCCTTTAGCTCTATTGTTCGTACTTTACTTTTCGTGTTTTATTGCTCTTAGCCCATCTCGAGGTCACGGTCTCGAGTCACTACTATCAAGTATTATTGGTTTGATTCACTTGTCTTTTTTAATTTCTACTTCATATTTCTTGATTATTAATTGGTATTGAACTAAATCACATATCTTTAAAACCATAAATCAAATTTAATTGTTACTCGTATTTTTGAGATAAACAAGTTTTGAAACCTGGTATTACTAAATAAAGTTTGTGTTTAAATTTAAAGATTTTGTACATAGATAATACATTGTTATTACTATTATAATTTAATAATCCCGTCGTAGTTGTTAATATTAATGCAATCAACATTGTCATAATCGTGGTGTTCCTATTATTGTTTCTGATCAGTTTTTCTTCGAACGGTTGTTATTTAAGTTAACTAGTGTTATAATACGCGCGTTGTGCGTGTAACCTATCTAAATGAGTAAAAACTTTTAAAATATTATAAAATAGAGTGTTAATTCCTAAAAAATATTTAAATATTTAAATATTTGATTATAACTGTATTTTTATTCACTAAGAATTATTTTTCAAATAGAAAAAAAAAACTGAATAGGTGAAAAATCATAAATATAGGACATGTTCCCAAAAAAAAAGGGCAAAAGGAAATTCTTTGTAAATTTTAAGGAATTAAGAATCAATATATTCCATTAACAAAATCTAAAATTGAAATGCTCTTTTATAAGCCATATAACTAATGCCAAAATTATTATTGATTTCTGTTCACCATCCGAATAAGTACAATTGTTAATATAAAACTTTTGAAAGCTAAAAATATAATACAGAATACTATTGTTAGTGAAATAGTCTTATATATTTTAATTTTTTTAAATATAAATCAGAACGTATAAATTTTATACAAAGAATTTTTTTATTTTATTTAATTATACAAAGACTTGAACCACCTCCATCATTATCCAAAAACCCATACTTCCTCTTTCTTTAATCTTTTTAATTTTCTCCTTTATTTAATTTATTTAAAATTTTATATGAGACAAAAATTTAATAATTTTAAATCCCTAACTATTAGAATTTTCAATATAGTTACAATTTCAAACTCTTAACAAGTAAAAACGTTTAGTGAAATAAATATTTATAAGTATTAATAAATAATTAAAATAATTATTTTTATCTAACTTTGCACGTGTACCTTATTAATGAGTATATAATTTTAGATAATAATATAAATATTATTAAATAATATGTTTAAATTATAAAAAAATTTAAAAAATATAAGTTTCTAAAAATTATAAATGTTGATCCCATCTAGCTAGCTCAATAAAGAAAAAAATCTTGTCCCACAGAAGTTCTCATATGCCTTATTGTGATTTCGGATGAGTTATGAGGGAATACTTTATGGAACGTGTTGTTATTTTTGTGATGTAATACTAAATAAAGAATACAAAAATATTTTTTTCACAATTCCTTAAAGAGGTATTCGAATAAAACATGAAAGCACAAATAATGCATCATATTATGTTTTCCAGCATTGTTGTCCAAGTGCGACTTAAGTAAATCGAAAATTGAGAAGAAATTAAAGTCGGGTACATATTACGACTACACAAGCACAACTAAAATATACCAACAAAATAAATAAGATCGAAATGTTTCAACAATAGTAATATCAATCTTTTTTATTTTTCACTCCGGTGCTCACATTAAGCCCCAATTAGATTTGGATTAGCACTGAAAAATTTCACATTGAGAACTAAAGCGCTCTCAAAAAGCTTACTCTATACCCATCAATGCTTCCACATTAGTATTGCAACCTATATCTCCCAACATCCTCGGACAAACCACAATCACCAAATACATAATCAATTAAAAGTTAATAACCAATTAAGCTTTCTTGTATAAAGATTACGTGTCTTTTTGTCTTAATCATATTAGTATGCCAATTAAGTGAACTCAAACGTAATCATATTTATCATCATTAATTTCCTTAACCTTTTGAAAGTATTGTTGTGTATAAAATTAAAAACTAAAACAAACAATAATAAATAATAAACACACAAATAGTTGGAGAATATCGAAGAACAAGAAAGAAAACCGGATACACATTCAAGTATTACGTCGGTGGTTCTTTAATTTAGATATATGAAGGTCATGAATGAAATTAGTCGTACTATACTTTTATATAGACTTAGATTAGTAATTTTGTGGTTCCGTCCAAGTAAGGAATATATTATATAAGGTAAATTCTAATTGATTTTAATGTCCCAACTATTAGGAGTAAGTCAAGTAAGAAAAAATTTAATACATAATATTGTAGTTGATTTAAAACTCCTAAATATAGAAAAAAACTATAATTACAATTTTGTCCAATGTGGTGAAATGTAGATTTGAAGGTTAAAAAAGGCGAACGACATTTCGCTAAGGACCTTCGTGTTTTTAGTATAATATAGATAAAATTGCAAGTATTTAGGAAAAAAAAGACTTTCTCTATGAGATTATTCCTTCAAACAAGATCCAAATAATATCCACATTTTTTTAAAAGTAAAAATATAATAAGATCCAAAATTTTCTTTTTAGAAGGTCACAAATTAAAAGAATGTACACCTTATCATATTTATAATTAATGTAATTCTTTTTATTTAATTTTATTTAACTCGTCATGAGCTGATTTATGCCTAGTCCACAAGTTTGAAATACTCAGTCAAATAGTATCACATAAATTAGAACAAAGGAAGTAACTAATTTGACTTTACTTGAAAAGTGACTACAACTCTATATGAAAGTTATCGCAATGTAGAATTTGATCTTCATGAGTTCGAGTTCGTAATTTACCACAATTCATTTGATTTAATGAGTTCAAAATCAAATGTTAGTAGTTATTTAGTGAATATTTTAATGCACGTAAAGAATCCATACAAAATTATAATGACCCGGCTGTCCTTTCATGAGTTACCGCTCTATTTTCCCCATTTCTGTTTCTTTATGTGTTGTTAAGCTGTATTTCATCATATCGTGTTGGTTGTTCTATGTTCGAAGTGGTCATGGAGTGAAATGAGACACTTAGTCTCTTATTAGGAAGCTTTAGTTGGAAAAGTCAGCCGAAAGTTGACTTGTGAGTAAATGATCTTGGAATTTGATTTTTATGGTTCAGATAGCTTCGTTAGGTGATTTGGGACTTAGGAGCATGTTCAGAATGTAATTTGGAGGTCCGAGGTAGATTTATGCTTGAATTGTTGAAATTAAAAATTTGACATTTTTCGGTCGGCAGCGGAAATCCTGATATCAGGGTCGGATTGGAATTCCGAAAATTGGAGTTGGTTTGTTGTGTCATTTGTGACATGTGTGCAAAATTTCAGGTAATTCGGATTAGGTTTGATAGGTTTTTGCATCATTTGCGAAATTCGGAAGTTTGGAAATCCTTAGGCTTGAATCCGATAGTGATATGATTTTTTGATGCTATTTTGAGTGTTCCGAAGATTGGAACAAGTTTGAATAATATTATAGGATGTGTTGGCATGTTTGGTTGAGGTCCTGAGGGTCTCGGGTGAGTTTCAGGTGGTTAATAGATCAATTCTTGGCTTTAGAAGTTGGCAGATTTCTAGTATTTTGTTGCAGAGAATTCCTTCTTCGCGTTCGCGAGAGGGCATTCATGAAGGGTTAGTGAGAGGGGCAGCAGAGTTTTTCTTCGCGTTCGTGACGTAGGTCCCGCATTCGCGAAGGTGTATGAGCTTAAGGCTACGCATTCGCGATCTGGGCCTCGCATTCGCGTAGAGTCAACGGTCATGTGGAGTCCAGGCAATTAAGCCTACGCGTTCGCAATGGGTGTTCCGCATTCGTGTAAGATCGAGCTGAGTGGTCTTCGCATTCGCGAGTGGGCCCTCGCATTCGCAAAGAAGGGAATTTTGGTATGTGGAAGCTTGTGCTTCGCGAACATGAGAGAGGTGCCGCGTTCGCAAAGAAGAAAACACCTGGGCAAAATGTTTAAGTTCAAAATCGAAGGTTTTGGTCCATAGTTTCAAAATTTATTAGAGAGCTCGGGAGAAAGCAATTTTGGAGGGGATTTTCAGAGGATTGGTTAGGGAAAATGTTCTTCACTCAAATTTGGTTAAATCCCATGATTATATCTTCATTTTTATCATTTAATTTGGAAATTTGGGGTGAAAATTGGAAGAGAATTTGGAGAGTTGATTTTGGGATTTTGGAAGGCCATTTGATGTCAGATTTTGGTGAATTTGATATGGGTATACTCGTTAGCGAATGGGTTTTTTAGTTTTGTAATTTTTATCGGGTTCCGAGACGTGGACCCGGGGGTCAGGTTTGGCCTATTTAAAGATTTTTGAGTTGATTTAATTATTTTCGCTTGGGCTTTGTTCATTTAGCGTGTATTAATGTTGTTATACTGGTTTTGATTAGATTTGGAGCATTCGGAGGCCGAGTCAAGAGGAAAAGTCAATGCGGGCTAAAGTTTCGACCGGTTTGAGGTAAGTAATAATTGTAAATATTGTCTGAGGGCATGAAACCTGATAACATGCTGAATCTAGGTAATTTGGCGATTGTTTATGCTCCCGCTTGACTATGTTTTAATGTCATAATATGGTTAATTGATCAAAAAATGGTCTCTAATTGTGATTTGTACATATTGCAGGATGAGAAGCCTATGTGATACCTTAAAGAGGTGATTGAAACTATTTTTAGAGAAAGAACGACCCCTCGGAGCTGAGTACGCACGAAGACGAGGAAAAGAATCAAGGAATTAAGGACCTGGGCTAGCGCGCCCAGATGCGCGCCCGCGCTACTTTTAGCGTGCCCAAAAATAGAAGGTTGTCCAACTAGCACGGTCATATGCGCGCCTAGGTGCGCGACCTCGATAGTCCAAAATCTGGAAAGACTCGTTCAGAGGTATAATTGGAAATCTGGAGGAAATCCCACTTAAACTATATAAAGTCAAGCTCGCCCAAGGATTATTTATCAAGGTTTTCATAGTCTAAAACAAGAAATAGAGAGACAAAAGGCAAGGAGGAGATTTGACCATCAAGTTCTTCTTTTCTTCCCTTTGTTTTTGCCAATTGTGATGAAATTGAACCTTATTGTGATGAACACTAGTTTGAGTGGCTAAAACCCATTGTTCTAGGGTCATGGGTGAAACACGAATGTTGTTATTTGAAGTTTAATTCGACAAAGTTGGTTTATCATATTGGGTTGTTTATTTAATTCTGATTCTAATTATTTTGCTGAGTAGCTAACAATGAAATACTATCTACGAATCTTTAGTTGAACTTGAAAGTGGAAACTTTAGATTGCATATATAATTAAATAGAGCAAGTTCTTGAACTTGGGCCTCGGGGAACGGATTAGCATTTGGGATAGACATATACCCAATTGCCTTACTTGGTTGGAATACAAGAATTGTAAATGCATCTTGTTAATCTTAATTTCATAGACATATAGGCATTGAGTTAACTTGAATAGGCGAGTAAGAACTCGACAAATTCTTATGAGTAATATTAACCCTGTCAATCAACAATCCAGATAAATCAATTAGTTGTTTTAAGCCAAGAACACAATACGATTGTTAGTTAGCTCGTGACCCTGGAATATCCTCTCCTACTATTTGTTACTCGAAATTGCTAGTGTTTGGTTAATTGTTCTAGTTAAATTATTGCTTGATAGTTTAGGTATTAAATCAGTTACATCTCTATTTTGTGAAATACTTCTTGGATAGATAAATTAATTGAGTTTGAATTAGTCAACAGTTAATCACAAGTCTTCGTGGGAACGATACTCTACTCACTACTTTATTACTTGACGATCACGTGCACTTGCGTGAGTGTTTTTGGTTGCAACAAGTTTTTGGCATCGTTGCTGGAGACTAAGAAATTAGCTACTTGACTGAGTTGAGCTTTTATTATTTATTTATTCATGTTTTAATTTTCAGTTCACTTTGTTTGTGCTAATACAGGATCTTTTCTTGAATGCGAAGAAGTAGAAGCGCAAACAATCTCCTTCCTCTTGATGCCGAAATTGAACGAACACTTCACATATTGAGGAGGGAGGTGGACGCTCGAACCAGAATCGAAAGAGAGTTGGATATCGTAGTTCAACCACAACCAATTGAGATGGCAGGTAACGAGGAACGCGCGGTGATTGAAGCCGCAAGGCCTAGTCTGGCTAATATGACTCAGGCTATTGTGAAGCCTGATATCACTGGGCACTTTGAACTCAAGCAATACATGGTGCAGCTGATCCAGTCCACAGGGCTATTTGTGGGTTTACCTCATGAAGACCCGCAGAGGCACATTCAAAATTTTCTGGAAATTAC
The DNA here is from genome assembly GCA_026770625.1 of Nicotiana glauca. Taxonomy (NCBI): domain Eukaryota; kingdom Viridiplantae; phylum Streptophyta; class Magnoliopsida; order Solanales; family Solanaceae; genus Nicotiana; species Nicotiana glauca. The sequence goes on from MU708094.1 coordinate 81,622, forward strand.
GGATACTTACAATTATCCGAACGTTTCCAAGGACTATGTCAGGCTGACACTTTTTCCCTTTTCACTGATCGGGGAAGCTAAGGAGTGGTTGAATAAGGAGCCAGGAAATTCAATCCGCACTTGGGATGATCTGACACGGAAATTCTTAATCAAGTTTTTCCCCACTAAGAAAACAAAGATATTGAGGAGTCAAATTCTTGGGTTGAACAACGAGCTGGCGAGACACTTTGTCAAGCATGGGAAAGGTATAAGAAGATGCTCAGAGACTGTCCACATCATAGCCAGACGGACGAGGTATTGGGTCACACTTTTGTAGATGGGTTAGATGATGCATCAAAGATGAATCTTGATTTAGTTTGTGGGGGTAGTTGCATGGCCAGGCTGTACAGTGAAATCCAGATCTTGATGAATAACTTCACGGCTAATGATAATAATTGTCAAGGTGAGGGGGATTCACGAAAGGCAATTAATCAAAAAGTAGCTGGATTACTTGATATTGACAACTTGTCAGCCATGAGAGTCCATATTGCAAAGTTGGCCAATCAGATGACTAGGATGACAATGCAGTAACCACAAATAATGCAACCTGTACACCAGATGGATATTTGCTGCGAATTATGTGGTGACAATCATATGAGTGACATGTGCCCCACGAATCCAGAATCCATCTATTATGTGGGACAACAGAACAGAGGGCCACCGAATCAGCATGCGCAATACGAAAATTCTTATAATTCAAATTGGAGGAATCATCCCAACTTCTCATGGGGTGGAAATCAGCAGAAGCAAAATCAGCATAGACCCCAAGGGGGTTTCAGTCAGCCTCAAAAGCCACCCCAACAAATGGAATAGAGTACCAATGATTTTCTAAAGAAGTTGTTGATTGACAATCAGCAGCTCAAGACCGATTTTAGAAATCTTGAGAGGCAAATGGGGCAGTTAACAACAAATCAAAACACTAGACCTGCTGGCGCTCTCCCAAGTGATACAGAGAAGAGCCCTCAAGTGAATGCAGTTACACTTAGAAACAGGAGTGAGCTAGAGAAAGTGCCAAAGAAGAGAAAAGGCAAGCCCATACCTGAGGGGGAGTTGATCCCTAAAGTGACACAAGAGGCAAAGAATGCTGCTGAAATTCCAGAGCCAGTGGAGGCCCCAAGGCCACCACCCCCTTTCCCCCCAGAGATTACAGAAAAAGAATGATGATCGCATGTTCAGCAAATTTCTCTCTATGTTGAGCCAGGTTCAATTGAATATCCCACTTATTGATGTGCTTCGTGAAATTCCAAAGTATGCTAAGTACATAAAATATATAGTGGCTCACAAGAGAAGATTGACTGAATTTGAGACAGTTGCACTTACTAAGGAGTGCACTTCAAGGGTCCAAAATAAGCTCCCTCAAAATCTTAAGAATCCTGGCATTTTTACCATCCCTGTACGAATTGGTAATATTGATGTGGGTCATGCTCTTTGCAATTTGGGGGCGAGCATAAATCTGATGCCCTTATCTTTGTTCAAGCAATTGGGTCTGGGAGCTCCAAGGCCAACTACTGTGATGTTGCAGCTGGCTGATAGGTCGATAGCACAACCTGAGGGGGTGATTAAAGATGTGTTGCTGCAAATTAGAAAGTTTATCTTCCCTGCCGATTTCATTATCCTCTATTATGAGGCTGATGAACTAGTTCCAATCATATTGGGCCGACCTCTCTTGGCTACTGGTGATGCTATTATCAAAGTGAGAGAGGGAAATATGATCTTGAGGGTAGATGACGAGGAAGCAGTTTTTAATATCTACAAAGCAATCCAACTTCCCCGCCACTATGAGGAGCTCCCAATGATATCTTTTGTTGAGGCTGATGAGCAAATTAATGACCCAAGTGTATATCTAGACGATTCTCTAGAGAAAGCACTTATGTTGTTTGATACCCTGGGAAGTGATGATGAGGTTGAAGAGATGATGCACATCTTAGATACATCTTGTGCGTACGTGCAAGGGATACACCCCTTTGAGCCATTGAATAGGCCAAAAGGACCTCCTCCAAAGCCGTCCATTGAGGAAGCCCCAAAACTAGAGCTTAAACCTCTCCTACCTCACCTTCAATTTGCTTACTTGGGTGACTCTGACACTTTACCTGTTATTGTTTCTTCTGACTTGTCTATATTGCAGGAAGAGAAGCTGCTGAGAGTGCTACGTGAGCACAAACGAGCACTTGGGTGGACGATGTCTGACATTAAGGGCATTAGTCCAGCCTTTTGCATGCATAAAATCCTCATGGAGGATGGACACAAGCCCAATGTAGAGCAACAACGCCGACTAAATCCAATCATGAAAGAGGTGGTAAGAAAAGAAGTGATTAAGTGGCTCGATGCAAGTATTGTATTTCCTATCTCAGACAGCAAATGAGTAAGCCCCGTTCAATGTGTGCCCACGAAAGGGGGGATGGCTGTAGTGGTTAATGAAAATAATGATTTGATCCCCACAAGAACTGTCACTGGGTGGAGGATTTGCATTGATTATAGAAAATTGAATAATGTCACCCGGAAGGACCACTTCCCCCTCCCCTTTATTGACCAAATGCTTGATATATTAGTTGGCCAGGAGTACTACTGCTTCTTAGATGGTTACTCTGGGTATAATCAAATTGCTATAGCCCTAGAGGACCAAGAGAAGACCACATTTACGTGCCCCTATGGCACATATGCGTTCAAGAGAATGCCTTTTGGTCTTTGTAATGCACCTGCGACTTTTCAAAGGTATATGATGGCCATTTTTATTGACATGGTTGAGAGGTTTGTGGAAGTATTCATGGATGGTTTTTTGTGTTTGGATGTTCTTTTGATAACTACTTGATAAATCTTGATAAAGTGCTTGCTAGGTGTGAAGAAACTAACTTAGTACTAAACTGGGAAAAGTGTCATATTATGGTATCTGAAGGTATAGTTTTGGGGCACCAGGTGTCTAAAAATGGTTTGCAGGTGGACAAGGCAAAGGTGGAAGCGATTGAAAAATTGCCCCCACCGACGTCTGTCAAAGGCATTCGCAGTTTCTTGGGCCATGCAGGTTTTTATCGTTGTTTCATTAAAGACTTCTCAAAAATTTCCTCTCCCTTGTGCAGGTTTCTTGAGAAAAATGTCTCCTTCAAATTTGATGATGCCTATCAGAAAGCATTCAAGAAGCTGAAGGGAAGGTTGGTGACTGCACCAATCATAATTGCTCTAGATTGGGAGCAGCCAGTTGAGTTGATGTGCGATGCGAGTAACGTGGCTATTGGAACTGTTTTGGGGCAAAGGAAAAATAAAATCTTCCACTCCATCTACTATGCGAGCAAAACTCTGAATCCAGCTCAGATAAACTACACAATTACTGAAAAAGAGTTGCTTGCAGTGCCGTGGGCGTTTGACAAGTTCATGTCATATCTAGTGGGGACCAAAGTCATCGCCTACACAGATCATTCAGCTATCAGATACCTGTTTGAGAAGAAAGACACCAAGCCGAGACTGATTCGGTGGGTCCTTCTATTACAAGAGTTTGACTTAGAGATCCGAGATCGCAAAGAACCAGGGAATCAATTGGCTGATCACTTGTCCAGATTAGAAAATTGGAATCATGTAGCTGAAGGGGGTGTAATCAAAGAAACATTCCCTGATGAGCAGTTATTGGCAATTACCTCAAGCACAACCTCGTGGTATGCAGATTATGTGAACTTTATTGCAAGTGGGCTGAAACCACTAGAATTGACACCCGATAATAGAAGAAGGTTCCTGTATGATGTGAGGCTCTACATGTGGGATATGCCATTCTTATACAGGCTCTGCGCAAATCAGTTGGTGCGGAGATGTGTTCATGAGGAGGAGATGAATGCTATACTTCATGACTGTCACGCCTCACCATACGGGGGTCATCATGATGGTGATAGGACCGCTCATAAAGTTCTACAATTAGGTTTCTATTGGCCAAAATTGTTTAAGGATGCACATGCCTTTGTTAAAATATGTGACAGGTGCCAAAGAACCGGAACGACCACAAAGAAGCACGAGATGCCACTGCAAAAAATTCTGGTAGTGGAGCTTTTTGAGTGTGAGGGATTGATTTCATGGGACCGTTACCGCATTCTAATAGTCATAGGTACATCTTGGTGTCGGTCGGCTATGTTTCCAAGTGGGTGGAGGCCATTGCTCTTCCCACTAATGATGCAAAGGTTGTGGTAAGCTTTGTCAAGAAGCACATCTTCACACGCTTTGGAACTCCAAGAGTGTTTATCAGTGATAGAGGAACGCACTTCTGCAACAAATTGCTGAATAATGTTCTTGCAAAGTATGGAGTCAAGAACAAGGTTTCCACTGCCTATCACCCCCAGACGAGTGGTCAAGTGGAAGTGTCTAATAGAGAGGTAAAGCAGATTCTTGAGAAAACAGTGAGTGGAAATAGAAAAGATTGGGCCGGGAAGTTAGACGACGCATTGTGGGCATATCGAACTGCATATAAAACTCCCATAGGTGCTTCTCCATATAAATTAGTTTATGGGAAGGTATGTCACTTGCCTGTCGAGCTTGAACACAAGGCCTATTGGTCAATTAAAAAGATGAATATGGATGGGGACTTAGCTGGTGAGAAGAGGTTGCTGCAACTCAACGAGCTTGATGAGTTTTAATTACATGCATATGAAAATGCCAAATTGTTAAAAGATAAGACTAAGAGGTGGCATGACAAGAACATCCAACATCAAGAGTTTGAGCCAGGGCAAGAAGTTCTTTTGTTCAATTCGAGGTTGAAGCTTTTTTCCGGAAAGCTTAAATCTCGTTGGTCAGGCCCTTTTGTTGTGGTAAGTGTGAAGCCTCATGGAGCTGTGGAGTTGTGGGATATGAGTTCAACAGGTACTTTCTTGGTAAATGGTCAGAGTATAAAACATTATTGGGGTGGTGACTTTGCACGTCACAAGACCTCAGTGGAATTGACGGATGCTTGAGAACGTGTTGAGTCGTGCCGCGACGTTAAATCAGGCGCTGGATGGGAGGCAACCCATTGAATTGTTGTAATCATCGTGCCGCGACGTTAAATCAAGCGTTAGTTGGGAGGCAACCCAAAGATAGTAGTTGTTGTTGATTTTATGTTTTAGGAAGTGCTAACCAATGCATGTGATAATGGGCAAGTGCTAAGGCCATCGAACAGGTGAAAAGTTGAAGTAAAAATTTGCCCAGGTGCGCGCCTGCGCTACTGGACGTGCATCTGGGCGCGCTAATTTGCACAACTTCTGCCTAGGCCGCGCACCTGGGCGCGCTTCTGAACGCGCTACTAGCGCGGTCGTGCATGTGAGCGTGTATCTGGGCGCGCTAGTTTCTCCATGTTCTGTTTTTGGCCGCGTTAAAACTAGCGCGCCCGCGCATCTGGGCGCGCTAGTCCCGTCAAAAAGTTGCCCTTTTTTTGTGTAATTTAATTTTTCTCTTATTTTGTTTAGGTTTTAATGTTAATTACCCCCCCCCCCCCTTAATAACCCAATACCCCCCATCTCTTATTCCTCCATCGACCAAAAGCCCCATCCCCTCTCTAAATTCCCCCATTCAAACACAAAAAAAAACCCTTCCTCTAAATTACTCCCATCCCCTACCCCCAAGCTCACCCATCTTCTTCTCCATCTTCTTTCTCCACTCACCACCATCTCCCACTACAGGTATGAACCTTAGTTTTTTTTTCTTCTCTTTTTCTCTTTTTATTTTTCAGATTTTTATGTATTCAAATACCTTTGTTGTAGTAGTTGTTCTTAGATTTTGTGTAGAGAAATTAGTGAAATATGTTGTGATGTTGGTGAGTGATAAGTATGTGGTGAAACTCCACTTGATTTGTGATATTGGTGAGTATAAATGGGTGATTCTTGTTCTTAAAAGCTTCAAAGGGGTTGTGAAAGTCTAATGCCAACGGGGTGTTTGTGGAAAAGCCCCAATGAACGTGATTATGTAGTTTGTGACCACTTATGCATGTGAAGTATGAGTAACCGCATTGCGTCACAAATTTAAGTTGGGCTGTGCTAATGTGTTCCTGTTTTGCAGATATCATGGCTCCATCTAGGAAACAACCCGCCATAGGGACTTCATCGAGCAGTCAGACTGGTTCGTCTAGGTCAAGAGGGGCTATACCAGCACGTCCCTTTGATGCTACAAAATTTGTTTCGGGAAAGGCGCAAGACCGCTTTGCGGAAAAGGCTCGTAAAAAGCCAATTCCGGAAAGGGGTATTCACATAGAACACCTCCAGCGCCACTGCCCTCACATGTACAATGAGTTAGTGAGGTGAGGGTTACAAACCTTCATCAATGAACCCGGTAAGGCCAATGCAAGGGTTGTGCGGGAGTTTTATGCTAATGTACCGGAGCATGTTAATGGAATAGTCACGGTGCGCCGACGGGCGGTGAATGCTTCTGTTGAGGCCATACGGATGACCTACCAGCTGCCTCCACCTCCAGCTGCTCATGATGACTTATATGAGTACGGACGCCACCCAACGAACGAGAAATGGGCGTGATTCTTTGAGACAATTTATGTGCCAGGGAAAGAAGTGATCTGGATGGACTATAGGGAGAAATTTCACTCCTCGGTACTCGCCTTTGAGGGGAAATGCTGGCTGCACCTCATAATCAACCGTTTGATTTCGTCCCACAATACTACAGAGGTTAATGCGCCCCGAGCTACCCTAATTTGGTGCTTTGTAAATAGTCACGACTTTGATGTGGCCAATATGATGCATGACGAGATATTCGTCCGTAGCCAAGTAAAAAGGTATGGGTTCTTTTTCCCTTCCTTAGTGACTTAGCTATGCAGGGCTGCTCGGGTGCCTGAAAATCTAGCGGTGGATAGGTTGGTAATAAAGGAGGGCAAGTTCTGTGCTGATAAGGTGACAACGGGCAAGGAGCCAGAAGTGGTAGAGGTGGCGGCGAGGAGTGGCTCTAATGATTCTGATGACGAGGAGGATGCTGAGGAGAACGTGGAAGCCGCACCACAGGCTCAGGAGCAAAACGTGGCAACTGCAGGTCCATCTGGGACTGTAACATCTTCAGGAGCTGCCCGGGTGTCCCGTTTCACTGCTTTGGAGCAGGCGATGGCTGGTTTGCGAACCTCCATGACTGATTTGGGCACCCGAGTAGACGCGATAGCTGACCGACAAGTGAAGTCGGAAAAGAAATTCATGGGCTGGCTGCGAGCTCTGGGTCGTGCATGCAACTTCAACCCAGACACCGTCTCCGACCAGGAGTGAGCCATCAGGGAAGTTCCTTTACCTCACTGCTCTTTCAAATTTTAAGCCATGGGGACATGTCTTCATTTTTAAGTGTGAGGATTGTATGTATATAGTTGTATGTTGTTTTTGTTTTGTTTTATTTGACTTTGATAGTTTGGGTATTACGTAGGAATCATTAGTTTAATGTAGATAAATCGCTTGGCCCGACGAGGATCCCTTTCGGCGGGGTTCTTGAGGGACTAAGTCGAAAAAGAAAAATGGAAAATATGTAGACTCTTCCTGATGACGGATCCTTTAGACAATTTTCTTGAGGGAAGTTAGTCTAGTAAAAACACCAAAAAGATTTTTTATTTTTTTCTTAGGTAGTGTAGCAACTCCCCCTTGATTTTTCTTTACGCCACGGTTCTTTTCCAAGGTTTTAACTTGAACCGGGTGTAGGTAATCTTTTTTTCTTTTTTTCTTTTTGATTTGTAGATTAGGTTAATGGTCTACGAGCTAGAAAATCAAAAGAGAACCTATAGCGTTGACACACTTGAACACAATAGACCCTAGAGTGTAACGCTTGGTCTTATTTGTTGAATCTCACTAAAGTGCCTTAATATGTATGTTTGTTACTGAATTAAATGCTCGTAATGGAGCGTCTTGATGAGCTGATCTAGAATGAGTCATGTGCCATGTGTGGTGAGGTTTTTGTGTAGTCCATGTTTTGTACTTGTGTCTAGAACTTGCCCGGTATGTGAGTTGAAGCGAAATTTTGAGGTGATGCTCATTTTGAAAAATGATTTAGACTTTCTTTGATCTTTTTGAGCTTAATTGCTTATCACAAATAAAATTCATCCCTAGTTAACCTTTTTGAGCCTATAGACTTTTGTTTGGCACCCACATTACAAGCCTATATCCTTTTTGTTCTTAATTGATATTTTTGATCCTTTTACCTCTTAAAGCACTTTAATTGTGAGATGAGCGCTAAAAGAAGTAAGAAGGAACTAAGTGTGGGGTGACTTTTGAGTGGAACCAATGAAAAGAAGAAATGTGCACTTGTTTTGTAAACTAATACACCACTAGTGGAAATTGAAAAAGAAAAAAAAAAAGAAAAGGAAAGAATAATCTGGAAAAAAAAAATATACAAGAAAGAGATGAAAAATTATTATCTTGTTCCAGCTAGAGGGTATGAATTAATGTAGTGCTTAAAGAAGAAGGGAGCATTTTTTGGGTGATTAGTTTGTGAAGGTGAAGTGGATTGAAGAAATTGTGCTTAAAGTTGATTATGTGACATGTTAAAGTACTTAGGAGGATTAGTCACTATTCCTAAATATATCCTACCCGTTCCTTAGCTCACATTACAACCATGAAAAAGTCCTAATTTATTTTAGACCGAGTGAGCCTACATTAGTAGAGATTTACATTAAGGGCAAACTTATGATACCAATTGCATGCATGTGACTTCTTTTGTAAGGGTGAGTGATTTTATTTGATATATGTGAGCATGACATTCAAATGTATGGATTGATTTTATTGTCTTTACTATGATTGTGAGGGCATGTGATTCGTTAAGGAAAAGCAAGTCTTGACTTCTGTGTAGAGTACTTTGAGGAAGTATGAATATTGTATGACACTTGAGAGTCGACTTTTGAGGCTAGGATCGTTCACTGCTAGGCGTAATGTATATAAATTGTTTTAGGTGCAATGCGTTAAGGGAAATGGTTGAGTGAAGGAACCTCTAGAAAGTATAGTGTGATTACTCGGGGACTAGCAATGAATTAAGTGTGAGGTGTTGATAATAGGCTGAATCTAGGTAATTTGACGATTGTTTATGCTCCCGCTTGATTATGTTTCAATGTCATAATATGGTTAATTGATAGAAAAAAATGGGCTCTAATTGTGATTTATACATATTGCAGGACGAGGAGCCTATGTGACGCCTTAAAGAGGTGATTGGAACTATTTTTAGAGCAAGAACAACCCTTCGGAGCTGAGTACGCACGAAGGCGAGGAAAAGAATAAAGGAATTAAGGACCTGGGCTAGCGCGCCCGCGCTACTTTTAATGCGCCCAAAAACAGAAGGTTGTCCAACTAGCGCGATCAGATGCGCGCCCAGGTGTGCGACCGCGCTAGTCCAAAGAAAGACTCGTTCAGGAGTATAATTAGAAATCTGGAGGAAATCCCACTTAACCTATATAAAGTCAAGCTCGCCCAAGGATTATTTATCAAGGTTTTCATAGTCTAGAACAAGAAATAGATAGGCAAGAGGCAAGGAGGAGATTTGACCATCAAGTTCTTCTTTTCTTCCCTTTGTTTTTGCCAATTGTGATGAAATTGAACCTTATTGTGATGAACACTAGTATGAGTGGCTAAAACCCATTGTTCTAGGGTCATGGGTGAAACATGAATGTTATTGTTTGAAGTTTAATTCGACAAAGTTGGTTTATCATATTGGGTTGTTTATTTAATTCTGATTCTAATTATTTTGCTGAGTAGCTAATAGTGAAATACTATCTACGAATCTTTAGTTGAACTCGAAAGTGGGAACTTTAGATTGCATATATAATTAAATAGAGCAAGTTCTTGAACTTGGGCCTCGGGAAATGGATTAGCAATTGGGATAGACATATACCCAATTGCCTTGCTTGGTTGGAATACAGGAATAGTAAATGCATTCTTGTTAATCTTAATTCCATAGACATATAGGCATTGAGTTAACTTGAATAGGCGAGTAAGAACTCGACAGATTCTTATGAGTAATATTAACCCTGTCAATAAACAATCCAGATAAATCAATTAGTCGTTTTAAGCCAAGAACACAACACAATTGTCAGTTAGCCCGAGACCCTGGAATATTCTCTCCTACTATTTGTTACTCGAAATTGCTAGTGTTTGGTTAATTGTTCTAGTTAAATTATTGCTTGATAGTTTAGGTAGTAAATCAGTTACATCTCTATTTTGTGAAACACTTTTTGGATAGATAAGTTAATTGAGTTTGAATTAGTCAATAGTTAATCACAAGTCTTCGTGGGAACGATACTCTACTCATTACTTTATTACTTGACGATCACGTGCATTTGCGTGAGTGTTTTTGATCGTAACAAAACCCAATGTCTCTGATGTTTATCAAGCATTCGCTTGTTTTCACGCAGGAACTCTGAAAAGAAAATAGAGAACATGAGAATCAACAGAATGAGAGGGTTAACGTATCACCCATCGTGCAATGTAGAAAAGTTACTACTAGAGGCATTAGGAAGTAAAATCCAAAAGTAAAAGCTGTTAACAATAGAATTATAAGGCCAAGTTGTATTAGAGGGACAAATTTATCTTAGCCATATATTTTCCTTTGAAGAAAAAGGCAGCGTGCACAACAAGTTACAACAACAACAACAATAATTATTAAAGGCTTTTCCAAGTTATAGACTGAACTAATAAGATTTGTCAACAACCGAGTGGGAAAAAGGGCAGCCAAGTGCGCTAAGCTCCCGCTATGCGCGAGGTTTTGGGAAGTGTCGAACCACAAGAGTATTGTATGCAGTCTTATCCGACATTTCTGCAAGAAGCTGTTTCCACTAAGGCTGCTTATCGGGTGGATTGAACGGTTATTTACTCTTAATGGTTTGGCTTATCAGTTATCGACTTTTAAATGTATTAATTCACTAGCCACCCGATAAGATATCGGGCGGATTGATATCGTTTTAGTTCTTATCGGGCGATTTATCTGCTTAATTCAAGCTATATTATGTGCATTAATTGTTTGCAGATGACTGACTTAAAATAAAATTCCTATGTTCAGTAATTTTGATCAATTTTGAAAACTACACATGCTCAGCAAATTCCTATGACCACCTACTGTAGGGATGTACCATAAAGTGTAAGTCTCCTAATTTCATGCAATTTTGAAAACTACACATGCATTTTTTCTGAATACCTTTATATACGCAGGTTTAATGTATAAGTATTGGACGACGAGTTAGGCTTTAGGGTATCTGATTATTTAGGCGGTAGAGATAGAGTACTGGAAATGGAAAAATGGTTTTTGATTATTTAATATATATGGATAAAAATATTCTCAACTGGTTAACGGATTATCCGTTAAGAAAATTGAATAATTCGTCCCCAAATCGATAAGTCGTTAAGAAAAAAATTTCAATCCATTCCCCGCCCGTTAAACTGTTAACCCGGTACGAATAAACCATTAAGCTTCGGTTTTAAACACCGCTAATTTCCACGGCTCGAATCTGTGACCTTCTAATCACATGATAGCGATTTTACCAGTTATCCCAGGTCTCCCCTTTAAAACAATAAGATAATGATTTATCCATATGCAAAGGACTGACACACAATGTAGGATTACAATTGCTATTTAGGCATGTTGAAAGTGTGAAGCTTGCACTATTATACGAGCAGGAACACCAATGCCATTAGCTGAATGTTTTTATTCAGTAATTGCTCCTCGTTTCATTTTTAACTAACATTTCCTTTTTAACTAAACCTAAAAAACAAAAGAAACAGAAGAATGTTTCCTAATAATGCAGCAGACGGTGAATATGCAATTACGAGTTAAAGGTATAAAATATAAATCAATCCTAACCGTATTTATTAATTTTGAGGTGATCTCGAGTTAGACAGGTCATCACAATTCACACTATAGCGCCAAAATTCTCCTGGAACTCTACGTGTGATGGAGTTCCAGCATAATATGATGAAAGTTCATATATAGGTACACTAATTTCTGGTATATTATTATGCTGGAACTTTCCGTATTACAACAAAATAGTGCCTATTTTTTAATGGGGATTTTTTCCTAACTATACCATATATAAAACCTTGTTACCAAATATGTGCATAATATGTATATTACCCGCCCAGTCCACAGTTTATCTACAATTTATATACCATTCGTTATTTTGGCAGAATCTGCCATTTTTAGCGCGCGAAAAATCAGCCACAAAATCTAGAATTGATTTATTCCACAATAAATTCAAAATTTGAAACGGAAATGAGATCTCGAAGCTGCGTAATTTTTAAACGGAAAGGAGATTTATGTTCTTCATCTTCATCTTCATCTGCTCTTCCATATATTTTCCACCATTGATAACCATTAAAAAGCTTGAAAGTTTTGAATTCAAATTTGGGTTTTCAAAAATCATTATTTGTCTGGATTTGGTGTTGTTGAAAATAATCTGGAATATGGTTTGGAGTTTATATCTCAATTTTGAGGGGTTTTGGTGAAGATTAGACTTGGTTTTGACTATATTTCAGATTGAAACTCGAAGAAGAAGAAGAAGACATATTTTCAGAAATTTCTACAAATCTTCTACAATTATGTCGAAAATGCCAATAATGCTACAATTGAAATGAGAATTGGGATATTAAAATTCAATGTATCTAGTTTGTAGATATCTTGTAGATAAATTATAGATTATTTGTATTCTGATTGTAGATGCATTGTTTTCTGTTTTCACAAATCCAAAACGACTAAAGATTCTACAAAATCTTCTGCAAAAAACAGTCTATAATTTTTCTACAATTTATCTACAAAAGAAGGTATGTTCTATTTATAAAAATTAACTATAGATCTGAGTGCAATTCTTGAAAGTAGAAGACAAAACTATAGAATGTACAGACATGTGATGAAGTCATTCTCATTCAAAGGTGTAACTTACCATCATTATAAAAAATAAAATACACAAAAACTTCAAATACCAATATTTGAATCTCAGGGAAAGCAAGCAAAATTAAGTAATTTATTTCATTTGCTATGATTTGCATTAGCCGGACACGACAAATAGGAAGAAGAAGCAAAGAAAGAAATTCATAACTTTTTAAAGTTACGGCTGACGGGTCAGAAAATAATTGCACCCTTAATTATAGCGCCTAATATAAATGCACCCTTAATTATATCCCTAATTTGAATTATGGTATATAAATGGTAATTTGGTATGCTGAAATATAATTAACACGAACCTTAAACATTGAGGGTAATAAAGTTTCATATATGGTATAGGAAGGTAAAAATTCCTTTTTAATGACTTTGCAAACGTTGGCTATTTTTAATTATCAGTCCGAAAACTGGCCAACCCGTGCTATAGGTAGGCCCAGTCACTATAAACTTCTAAAATTGGTAGAAATTACACCAAGTGGCCACTCTAAAGGGCTGCTATTTAAGAATTATCCAGTTTGTCATGAATTTCAGTTTTCAATCTTAAAATTTTAAGGACAAAAATGTTCCGAATTGTCCTGAAGTTAAGATTTTAGTTTAAAAATTCAAGACAAAATAAATACTGGTTAATCTCCAAATACATCCCAAAAATTGGCTATCTATGCATTTGCCGCTCCAAATTGACACGAATGCTTTCGGTTAGCCCGTTTGTGTCTCCTTCGGTGTAGCCCGCGTACCAAAATGGGCTGTTCTACACCGAAGAATTTCAGGATTAGCCTAATTTGTAACAACTAAATAAAAATTAGTCATGGTTTCAAAATTAAATAAAATTTATTCACTTCTTATGAAAAAATAAAATCTGAATAAAATTACTTTTAGTTAAAATCCGAAAAAATACTAGCATAATATGTGGACTTCAAATTTTTCACATATAAAATTTTAACATAATTTGCTGAAGATTAACACGTAACAATTCATTATCTAGCATATTATACTAAATTTTTTCCGTATTTCAACTAGGGGTATTTTCTCCGCATTAAATAGTAGGTACTAATATTTTAATTACTTTATAAACATTAACTATAGTTTAACGTTCTACACTTGTACTTAAGCTTGCAGAATTCTGCTTACAACAGGTCATTGCGGAACACTTCTATCCAAAATGTAGTTCATGAAGAGATGTTACACTTGGCGATAAGCTACCCTTTCGTGTCTTATTGATGAAATTATACTTCTTGGATTTAAGTTATATACATTATTGGTATTAATTTTTTAACACTATAGTGTAGTTTAGCTTACAATAGCATATTAAGTATATCATATTTATGAATTTAACATTTAATCTCTATCACAAATATTACTTGTAATTACCTTAGACGTGATCTAACTGTATAGACATATTTTGCATTATCAATATATAGAACTTAAACTCATTTTTTTTAGTAATTTATTCCGGATTCTCTTTCAAACATATGGGTCAAAATAGCACGGTATAGCCAGTTTTCGCACTGGTCAATCAAAAATAGCCAGCGTTTACCAAGTCAATGAAAAATAGCCACTATTCTACAGTAACAGAGACCGGTCCCGTATAATATACGGGAGTTCGCTGCATTTGTGTATGAACTCCAGCATATTATGCTGGACCGGTGTACTTTGCTGACTCCTATATAATATACGGGACACTGGAGCACCGATGCTTAAAACTCCAGTATATTATTCTGGACATTTATACTTGCTGGAACTCCAGTATATTATGCGTGAGTTCCAGCATAATTATACTTGAACTTTCGATTATTAGTAGCGGCTCGTGAAGTAGCCCTCTTTCTTTACAAAAAAAGGATACATGCCCCTTTACTTGATATTATATTAGTAAAGTCAAGCCTAAAGGCCCTTTACTAATATAATAGAAGGTAAGGCAGTCAAGCCCTATCTAAGTAAAGCTACGGCTCCTTGGTGGGAATG
>MU708094.1:96674-116138 GCA_026770625.1 Nicotiana glauca
TTACATAAAAAGTGGCTAAATTTCGATTACTTTTGAAACTGAGCTATTTTTGAATGGTCAGTTGTAAATCTGGCATTTTTTAAATTTCTCCCAACATATGGTGAAATATTTATTTTTCTTTTGAATAGTCGAACGACACAATGACAACTAATGATCACTAGTACTACACTCTGCACCTTCTCGGCCTTTTGGTTCGAATATATATCATATATCGTATACTATATTATAAGCATGAAGACCTTTAGATAAAGTTATTTTACTGAAGTACCCTTCAAAAATTAAGTGCCAATATTGCCCTTCAACAACACATTACTTTAAAAATATTTTTGTACAAATACGTAAATAGACATTCAATAAAATTGAAAGACCATTTACCTTCTTGGGCCCCTTATCTTTCAATATTGGTACAATTGTGTAATTTATGTCGCCTAAATGAGGAATTCGAGAAGTTAGTAATTTAGAAGGTTATTAGAATGATAATGTTGAATTAGAGAGCCTGCTGTTACAATTTTATTATTTATGTTAGTTCGTACAATCAACATCAATTGAACGTTATTTATGTTAGTTATTTGAATCAGAAAAAGTTATGAAGAGTGTAAACATAATTTTACCAAACATATAGAGTGACCAAGAACCTGCAACCTTTTGGTTTCCTAGAAAAATGAGAAATTAGATTAAATTTTTTTTAAATGCAGGTGCTGCTCATTCCGTGTAATCCTCGTCAGTGTCGGAGCTAGGAATTATACAAAGTGGTGTCAAAATAAAAAAAATTGTTGCTATCGAGAATGAAACTTGCAACCTTGTGTAAATTTTGACACCCCTTGACCATTGCACTAAGAGTTTGTCTTGTGTCAAGGGGTATCAACCCCTTGTATATATTCAATTTTTTAAAAGAATACCTATTTATGCGGTATTATTTTTCGGCGAAGGGGTGTCGGTTGACACCCCTTGGGACAAGGTGGCTCCGCCCCTGATCCTCGCTAAAGGATTTGCAGAACTGTTCATTTATTCAGGTGAAAAAATTAAATAACTTCTTTTTGTTCTTAATAACAGTAATAAGTTCGATAATTCTTTTTCTTGATATTGTACTTATAAGCGTAAATGATACCTTTTGATATGGAGGAAAAAAAAAAAAGAGGTAACATAAAAGAGAATACATTTGTCCATGGAAGTAGAGCACTTCATTCAATTGAATATTAATCTTATAGTAGCTGACTCTAAATATCATTACATCTATAATATTTTTTCATGGATCAATATATTTTTAACTAACTTTTTCTCTCTCTCTAGAGTATTCGTGATTACAAAAGCAAAGAAGTGAATCGACAAGATGCCAACAAAGGAGAAGAACGCCAGTGGTGAAATTAAGAAGAATAGAGAAGCTCTTACAACATAAGAGCCATTAAGCAACAATCAGAGATCAAGTCAGTTCATCCACTTTTTTTTTTTCACTCCATTTCACTTAATTCTCATGCTTATTAGAAATAAAACAGATACACTGCTCCATGACAAAAGTTTATTGATTTTACTAACCATGCATGTTAGTTTTTCTTTTCGATATTTTGGGGGTTGAAGTATGGTTGCCCGGAGTTAGCTACACATAAGTAATTTTTGAACGTTTTGTATAGCTGTTGAAAAGTCTTTTATGTTCTTTTTATTCTATCGTTATCGTTGTAAGTATATATAAAAGAGGAAAAAATAATGCTGACTTGGTACCTCTTTTTTGTAAACTTTGCTCAATTCAGTGAGATTGAGAAGAAACAACGGTTGCCATTGTAGAAGAGAAAGGAAGAAGAAAGCAATGGAACAGAAGAAATCTAATTCTGTTAAAAATGATGACTTAGTATTACAAAGTGGTCCCACTATCTTTATACAACTAATATCCAACTAACTACTAACTATGGTTTAAACTAACTAACTTAAGTTAACTATACAATGGTTAACTATTAGTATCCTTTACACCCCCCTCAAGCTAGGAGGTATGAAGACATCCTTCATTCCTAGCTTGGAAAGCAAGTAATGATGTTGCAGGGAAGTCAAGCCTTTTGTCAATATATCAGCCTGCTGCTCTGTAGTAGACACATAAACTAGATGAATCAAACTAAGTTGAATCTTCTCGCGAATAAAATGACAGTCAATATCGATGTGCTTAGTACGTTCGTGAAACAATGGATTGGCAACAATCTGGATAGCAGACTTGCTATCACAATGAACTGGAACATGCAATTGAACCTCCACACCTAACTCTTTGAATAAACCAACAAGTCACACAATCTCCACAACCATAGAAGCTAAAACTCCTGTACTCTGCCTCAGCTGAACTTCTAGAAATGGTGATTTGTTTCTTAGATTTCCAAGAAATCAAAGAATCCCCTAACTTCACCATATAACCTGTAACAAATCTTCTAGTGGAAGGGCATGAAGCCCAACCAGCATCACAAAAGGCCTGTAATTGAAAGGAAGTAGCAGAGGACATAAGAATCTGCATTCCAGGATGTTGCTTGATGTATTGAACAAGTATGATAGCAGCCTCCATGTGTGAGGCCTTAGGAGAATGCATAAATTGACTAAGAGTTTGGACAACATAGGAAATTTCTGGACGAGTAACTGTCAAATAAAGTAGCCTCCTAATCAATCGTTGATAACTACCAGGATCAGGAAGTGGTGAATAATCCTCTAAGCCTAGATGTGCATCAAACTCAACCGTTGTCAACTTCTGACTGAGTTCAACTGGTGTAACCACAGGTTTAGCACCTACTAAGCCCATATCAGAAATAAATTCCAACGCATACATTCGTTGGTGCATTAAAATCCCATGTTGATTTCTGGCAAACTCAGTTCTAAAAAATAATCGAAGCTCACCCAAGTATTTAATCTTAAAATTCTTCTGCAATACATCCTTAGTATCCTGAATGAGTGTGGCATCAATTCCAGTGATCAAAAGATCATCCACATAAACTAAGACAATGACGGTTTTCCCAACAAAGCATCTTGAAAATAAGGAGTAGTCGAGGTGGCTTTGAGTGAAACCTGAGGCAAGTAGAGCAGAAGTCAATTTGATATTCCATTGCCTGGAGGTTTGCTTGAGTCCATAGAGTGACTTAAGCAACCTGCAGGCCTGTTGTTTACCTGCAGCAGCAGAAAAACCCTAAGGCATAGTCATATACACTTCATCATTGAGATCCCCTTGCAGAAATGCTTTGTAAATGTCCATATGATGTATGGCCCAGTTCTTAGATGCAGCAACTGAAATAACTGATCGAACAGTCACCATTTTTACTACAAGAGAAAAGGTTTCTTGATAATCTAACCCCTCCTTTTGGCTATAGCCTTTTGCCACAAGCCTTGCTTTGAACCTCTCGGCCTCACCTGTAGCTTTATATTTTATTTGTATACCCATCGACAACCAATATCCCCTTTACCAGGGGCAATGACACCACTTCCCAAGTCTTGTTATCTTCTAAGGCTTGTATTTCAGCCTTCATAGCATCAATCCATCTAGGATCCTTAGTTGCTTCTGCATAAGACTAAGGTTCAGTCTCTAATGAGAATTTGGAAATAAAACTCTGGTAATGGTCAGATAAACCATTGTAACCACAACATCTGCAATAGGATACAAACACTTGATGGAAGATTGAGACCCTTTCCCTGGGACTACATAGTCCTTAAGCCATATTGGTGGCTTAGTAGTCCTCTTTGGCCTATCAGCAGGGTTGACAATAAGAGGATCAATAGCAGAGATTGGTGAAGCAGCTTGAGGATCAATAACATAATTTACAGGGGAGTGAGAAGGCATCTCTGTAGGTAATGGCTCCATTTGAGAGAAGGTTGTATCATCTGTAGTTGTGGGTTGAGATATATGTGGTGATGAAGTGGAAACACAAGGAACTGTATCATCAATAGGGTACATATTGGACATAATAGGAGAAATTAGGAATGGAGAGGTTTGTGAGGACTGAAAAGGAAAAATAGATTAAAAAATACAACATCTCTGCTAGTAAAGAAAGTATTATTCTCCAGATCATACAACCTATACCCCTTCTGATGAACTCCATATCCTATCATTACTGCTTTGATGGCCCTTGCACCAAACTTGTCTTGCTTGGGAAGTCTGGTAGCATAACAAAGACATCCAATAATCCTCATATGATCTAAAGTGGGTGCTTTATAAAAAAACATCTCATAAGGGGACTTGTTATGCAACACAGTAGATGGAATTCTATTGATGATGTAAACTGCAGCCTCTACACATATGCCCCAAAATTTAGAAGGCAACCCTCCTTGAAACTTAATAGCCCATGCAGTTTCTAATATGTGCGTGTGCCTTCTCTTCACTACACCATTCTGCGGAGGAGTGTAGGGGTAGGAACTCTGATGTAGAATACCATATGTGAAAAAAGAATACTATAATTGTGATTAAAAAATTCTGATCCATTATCTGATCTCAAAACCTTAATCCTCTTATTAAACTGATTGTGTATCATAGTGATGAAGTTCTGTAGCAGGATAATAAAATCAGACTTGACCCTCATCAGGAAAATCCAAGTCCATCTAGTATGATCATCTACAAGAGTAAGAAAATATTGCATTCCATCATATGTAACAGACTTGTAAGGTCCCCATACATCCATGTGTATCAACTGAAAAACGTCCTCAGCTCTGCTATGACTTATTGGGAAAGAAATCCTAGTCTGTCTTGCTAATGGACATACATCACAATGATTTATAGCAAAACTATCTTTACAAAAAGTAAAAACTTTTCTTAATACTGAGATTGGAACATGCCCCATCCTCTTGTGCCAAACATCTGCACTTATTTTCTGTTGAACAGCTAGAGACTTCCTAACATTTGCATTACTCCTGATCCTTTGTGATTACATCACATACAGTCCATCCTGATCCTTACCAGTATCTTTCACTTTTCCAGTATAGAGATCCTGAAATAGACAAAAATCAGGAAAGAACATAGCACAACAATTCAGTTCCTTTGTCAGCTTAGACACAGACAAAAAATTGAACTTGAGTGCTGGCACACATAGGACATTCTGGATAATGTCACCTCCAATTAGTCGGCAATTTCCAATCTGTGAAATTTGTGCAGAATCTCCTGTAGGCAATTGTACTATCCCTGCATCATCAGTTGGTATAGCAGTATTAGATTGTAATAGACCTTCATCACTAATCATGTGGTTAGTGGCACCTGTGTCTATGATCCATTTAAGAAAAGCATCATCTGAGTTACAAGTTACATTACCTGCCCTTGCCATATGAGCACTTGGTTCAGTAATGTTGGACTTGTTTAACATGCACAAAATTTGATTGTATTGATCTTGAGTGAATACATGTGGTGTAAACTGTAGGGCAGCAGTCTGTTGTTGTTGTTGCTATTGACCAAATGCAAATGTCTGTTGATTGCTAGCCATCTATTGATCATAAGCATCAGTACTATATTGGTTCCCATTCACATTGTTAGCCCGTATCTTTGGTTTAAAATCTGGTGGGAAACCATTAAGTTTGTAACAATTCTCCTTGAGATATCCCTTCTTTTGGTAGTAGTCACACTTCATCAACTTGAAACATTCAGCTTTGGTATGCCCTTTCATGTTACACAAATCACAGTGTGAATTATACTTCTTTTGATAC
This sequence comes from Nicotiana glauca, assembly GCA_026770625.1. Lineage (NCBI taxonomy): Eukaryota > Viridiplantae > Streptophyta > Magnoliopsida > Solanales > Solanaceae > Nicotiana > Nicotiana glauca. The sequence goes on from MU708094.1 coordinate 102,318, forward strand.
TGCTGCCCTGTACCCTTATTACCATAAAGAGCAGTTGGCTCAATCCTCTCTGTCATTGTACAATGTCCTCCAGTTAGCATTTTCTGACTTTCATCTTGTATTACCATTGCATAAGCCTGATTTACATTGGGCTCAGGATTCATCAACAAAATATGAGATCTGGCTTGACTGTATCCATCATTTAGTCCCATTAAGGATTGATATAACTTTTGGCGCTTCAAATATTGAGTGTGTTCCCTAGATTGTTCTCTCTCATAACAAGGAGGAGGAACTATAGAATCATGCTCATCCCAAAGGTCCTTCAACTTGAAGTAATACACAGAAACAGAGGAAACTCTTTGTGTTATAGTAGCATTTGCTTTATGCAAATGATATGCTCGAGAAGTGTTTACCTTATCGAATCTCTCCTTGAGATCTTTCCAAACCCACAAAGCATCAGAACGAAATAGAATTCCACTGAGTAGATCTGCATTCACATTGTTCATTAACCACGAAACCACAATTGCATTATACCTTTCCCACTGTTTTTGCAATTCTCCTTCAAAATCCTTCTTCATAACATATCCGTCCACAAAATCTAGTTTATTTCTTCCTAAAAGTGAAACTTTCATCGCACAACTCCACAGTGTGTAATTTTCCATCCCAATCAACTGGATTCCTATAGAGAGAGAACATGGTGCATCTGAAGGATGTAAATAGAGTGGATGTGTGTAATCGAGAGTTTGATACATAGAAATCACTCGATTAGCTGCTCCGTCTAGAGTATTGCTAGTTGATTCATCAATCGCTATTTGAACAAAAGAACTTAGGGTTTACAAACGATCTTCTACAATTGACAAAATCTGAACATGCATGGACTGAAATTCCTCGATCTTCACTGTAAATCTCGTGATAGATCCCTCAATTCAGTCACTAGAAGCTCTGATACAATGTAAACTTTGCTCAATTCAGTGAGATTGAGAAGAAGCAACAAGTGCCATTGTAGAAGAGAAAGGAAGAAGAAAGCAATGGAACAGAAGAAATCTAATTATGTTAAAAATGACGACTTACTATTACAAAGTGGTCCCACTATCTTTATACAACTAATATCCAACTAACTACTAACTATAGTTTAAACAAACTAACTTAAGTTAACTATACAATGGTTAACTATTAGTATCCTTTACATCTTTGCCCAAGAAATCTATTTATTTTTCTTTTTTCTTCAATTTTTTGGATTTTCTTTCCTTTTTCTTCCATTTACGTGCTAGATTAAAAAACACAAAAGACATTCTTAAATGCTCTTAAATCTTAATCATATTTATCATTGAATCACTAATTTACAGGATCATTATAATTTTAGATGAGTGACAAACTTTTCACCTTCCCATTCGATCACCTAACATATTCTTTTTTAATAAATTCATTCATATAGATTTCATATACATCTGGTCAATCCCCATTTTTTAGGCCTGTTATACGGTCCAATTGGTTTCACATTTCTGGTGCTAATAGAGGCTTCCAAGAGTATATTAATAGATTGTTGTTTTAGTTGTTTGGCTTCCTGTTATCATTTAGGTATATCAACTGTGATTTGAATTATATTTTGTGTTACAGTAAAGATTTTTGTTCTTGATGTGTATTTCTTTGTCCATAGTTTTTCTCTTTCACATTGTAAAGTGATTCAATATTTGTTATGCTCTTTAATTATTGCTATGCTCTTTGTATAATGTATATGACGGAGGAATTAAATTGGCTTTTGTTTCATGCTTGCACGACATGCATTTTATCATTTTACCTTCTCCTTTTTTTTTTTCAATTTCTCATAGTCATATTTCGGAAAAAATATGTTAATCTTATGCCTCTTCTATTTTCTTTAAATCAATCCTTTAAACGTTCAAAATTAGCAGTCAATGGATAACAAAGAAATATAGAAATGGAGAGAAATAAATGAAGAAAATTAAGAAGAATATTTTAGTTATTTTAGATGAATAAAAAATTTAAGTGTGAGGATCTATCATGCCTTTTCATGGAATGGATCTATTCTTTGAAAAGGCGTGGTATATATCACTCCGTGTAAATATTATTATTCTATATAATTTCAGCACCTATAAAGAATTCTTGCACTAAACAGTTGTAATAGGCTATTCTTCTTCACTTAACAGTTTCTCCGAACTTTTATTTGAGTGCATATTAGAATATAAATATCTACTTTTAAATTGTTCAGTGATTTTTGTTACAATAATCATCACCTTGAGTATGTATAAGCCTGATTCTTTTCAAGAATTTGCTTTTAAGATTGATATGGAAGAGAAATGTGACTTGTGAGATTAAATGGTAGAAACGATTATCTAAAAAAAGTAATTAATTTTGAGGTTCATAATTGAAAAATATATGGCTCTGGTTGAATTGTTTTTCCCAAAAAAATTGCATAACGAAAGGAAGAGAATGTTCATGTTTCCTTTTCATAGTCTTTAGCCGGAAATTAATCTTATATGGATTTTTTTTTTTTTTCATTTGTGTTATTGGGATAACTCCTTTTTTCAGTTTGATGTATATAGCTTTCATTTTAAGTCCCTCGTAAATATCTAATTACATTAAAAAATAGTCCATGACAATGACATGTTCAACCCCTAAAAAAAATAACTTCAGTGGATTCAAATTTGAGGCTAAACTGCAGAAGTTCTTTGAAACTCTTTTGTTTATTTTTTTTATATATATATATATCTATTATAATTTATATGCATTCTAGTTTGATCAAGAGAAAGATACAAGTTATTTCTGTTGTGTGATTACTAAAGTATTGATTATATGCTTTTTAGTTTTATGATTAGGAATCCATAAGTTCCTTTCCTGTTTTAATTTAGACCAAAAGAGGAATTTTTTCTTTCCTTTGTTTTATTGCGGGTGTTTTTGGTTATTTTAGAGAGTTTTTTTTTTATGAATGGGGAATGATTGAAAAAGTGTTTACTTTGTTGTAATTTTCCGTAAATTTAGAAGATTTTCCAATCAAGTGTTATTACTTTTTTAATACTTTTGATTTTACTAAAATTATACATTTGATTAATTTTGAGTTTAGATATGATTTTTACAAGTGAAAATTAGTTTAGTATCTGATCTGCCATATGTTTTTTTTCTATATGAACTAATTTATAGAATGATCACTAACAAACTCATGGTTATTTATTCATATATATAATCGCACAGAGCACGAACTAGTTAACTAGTATAGAATAAACGTAGCATTTGTTCCTGTGTATTAACTAGAATATTTATAACTACAAAAACCTAATTTCTAAAGTTATGTAATCAAGCAAGTGCATCATTGTCCATTGACGAATTCATTTTTATTTATACAAATGGTACTTTGTGCTTGGAACGATCGAGCATGAAGAGATAACGATACTTCTTTATCTTCTGTTGGATCGGTCGTCTCGATGAACGGCGGCCGTCACTATAACGGTCCTAATGTAGCGAAATTCCTTGTCGGTTAAGTTACAAAGTTTACCTTATTTAAAGCATTCTACCAATGCTCTTATTCGTTTTTTTGTAATAGATGTAGACGAAGCATAAATATAATAATGTCAGAATTTTTTTAACTTTATGTCTCTCCATGTGTGTAAAATATAAGTTAAACCAAGTAATAAAGTGGTTGCACTCACACCAACTTTTAACAATGTATAGTCGTGCAATCTCTATCATAATTTGTACGTAAAAAAGCGCCTTATTTTCTCTTTGTGGGAATTTGGATTGTGAAAGCTGCGTTAGCTGTGTAATTTGTTTCTCAGTTTCTGAGAAATAAAGCAAAAAATGGACGTTTACTTAGGGTTTAGGAAATGACCACACCCTAAGTGATTTGATGTAGATAATCTATCTCGGATTATCATTGTAGTAGGTTACTAGCTTCCAGATTAATAATTTACGTATATTTAATATATTTTTTAAGACAAATATAAAGTTCGAATCAAAGCTACTGAGTTCAGCTAAATCTGCTCCCGATATTCTAGCTGTGTCACTGAGTCTTAATGATTGCTTTTGCCACTGTAACATGTTATTATATCGATAATTTTATTTTTCTTCCAAAACTTCCCGTCATAGTAAAAGAAGGGAGTGAAGATTAAGGCCCGTTTCGCCATAGATTTTGCTAAAATATATTTGAGATTATTTTGGCAAATACATGTTTGGCCATATATTTTATCTACGTTTTGGCAAATTCACAAAACCCAAAATCTAAATCCCCAAACTAACTCAAAAGCTGGATTTGACCCAAAATATCATTATTATATTTTTTAAAAATTATCCCAAACTTTTGTATTTTATAAAAGAGCCCATCATTTATTATTTTGTAGCAATGCTTCTTCGTCTTTCGGTCATCTGATAATGTATTATGTTGTTCATTATAAAAATGATAATTTTCTACCAAATTTATTTATGTTCAGGACGATGGTTTGCGATAATATAATGAACGTTAATTGATAAAGGTTCTGTTGAGTATTTGTGATAGTTTTTAGAACTTGCGGATATAAATCATGTTTCATATTTTTTCCAAAAAGGTAAAATATGTTTCGAAAATTTATGTCCAAATACATTTCACGTTCAAATCAAACTTCTTTAAAATTAGATTTTTCAAAAAAAAATTAAAAATTTATGGCCAAACCATAGCTAATATAGTGGAATAGTACAGTCCACACGAGCGCACGTGGGGAACCTCATGTGGTCAGTACAAATAGAGACAAGCCAAGTGGTGCACGTGCGGTTCTGTCTCTGAAGAGCAGCAGCTCTCTCTTGTCTTTTTGGAGGCATGCTATATATTGCTGCACCTGCTTTAATTTCTCCAACTCGATTGTTCACGTGCAAGCCCCACCCCATGCATTTATTCCTTCTTACTTCTTCTTTTTCTTTTCTTTTCAAATTTTTAAATTTGTTTCAAACAGTTAAAAAAGACAGTGCAATGCACAAGGTATCTTGCTTTCATGCAGAATTCGAGGAAGGATCACGTCCTAAAGGATACGGTATAGACAGTTCACCATAATACAAATATTAGTGATTGCTTCCACGATTCGAACCTGTAACTTTTAGGCAACGACAAAGGTATAGAGTACTACTTACGGGTTTGTTTTGAAACAATCTACTAAATGTGTATAACTATTTAATTGTGATAACTAAGACATGCTATGGGTTCGATGATAAGTTTAGAACTCATAAACTTTGAATTATGACTTTGCCTCCGCCTATAGGTCAAACAAAGACAACCTCACTGTTATCAAAACTGTATTGCTGTAAAATTAATAGAATAATAAACTTTCTGAAAAAATAGAAACAGAATGTTAGTAGAACTAGAATGTCAAAATAAATTCTGAAAACAGTATAGGAATAAATCGAGCCCATTGAATACACAATGTGTCCTTAAGAAAATCATTCCCCTCAAGTACCCCATGTTCTGTAATATATCCTCCTAGGATAGAACGATTTAACTCACCGGAGTGTTGGTACCAAAAACGTAGATGAACAATGAAGCACTCGAAGGCAGTAAAACACACTAGAATTTAATGTGCAGAAAAAAAAGGTCAAAAAAATTCGTCAGTAAATATTGTGGGATTTGAAGAAATATTTATAGCTCATTTGGCACTGTTTCTGAAAAGGTTTGCAACCTTTCAGAACAGCCATAGCTGTTGGAATAGGTTTAACATAGTTTCTGAAAAGGTTTACAACCTTTTAGAACAGCCACAACTGTTGAAACAGGTGGGAAAATATTACAGAAAAAACAAACAGATTTAAAATAATTCGGAAAAGAAAACAGACTGGACCAGACCCGGTCGCAGGTCATGGGTTATTCTTGATTGAATTTTGTTAATTAATTAAATTAATTAATTAATTATTTGAAAAGAATTTTGTCCAAAAAGATCAATCAATCAATCAAAAAACCAAATCCGAAGCCGAAGCCGAGCAACGACGACGATGGCGCAAGGCTTGCCTGCTTCTTAACTCTTTAAGAGCTAAAAGATAAGCTTCTCTATATATACGCAAAGAATTTCTTTCCTTCTACCAATGAGAGACAAAGTGCATTAGTAAAGTAAACTAATTCAAAATTTCACTTCCTTCCATTTTTTCCCCACCATTTTCCATTCGCACCTCTTTTGTTATTAATAATAAAATCCAACACTGTTACTCCAAGGCTTCTCTTTAATATTATTTTTTTAAATTGTTATTATTAATTATTGTTTAGCAAAGCTAGAGATAAAAAATTTACTACTTTGAGAGATAAAAGTGTGTGTGTATAACAACAACAACAACCCAAAATTAGCGAGAGATTCTGATGGAAAAAAGAAGCTGATAAGGAAGCCCATCACTTACCACCCAAACCACCAGATATCATTACAACAAACACTATCACTACAACTACAAGCCGCCAATCGTCCTTCAAAGAAAAACTATTAGCATCAGAATATATGATGCATATTGATATGGTGGAAAACGACCATGCAAAAGAAGAGCACAACAAAATGGAGGATTCCATGGCTTTAACCTCAAATGAATTACACGAAGGTATAAGAACAATTCAGCTTTCAGAGGATGACAGAAATAGAATATATCAACCATGGAAACACTCTCTCATCACTAAATTGCTGGTTAAACATATGCAACACCATTATCTAAAAAAGAAAATACAAGAAATGTGAAAACCATCAGAGAACTTTCCACTCATAGATATTGGCTCGGATTATTTTATTGTCAAATTTAGCAAGGAGAAAAATATGATTAGTGCCCCGCAAAATGGCCCATGGTTTATCATTGGCTTCTTCCTATCCATAAAGAAATGGGAACAAAACTTCATTGCAATAAATGTCATCCAGGAAAGGTCAGCCATTTGGATATGGCTTCCCCAGATGCCCACTCATTTCTATGATGCCATTATACTAAAGAAAATAGGCAACACCATAGGAAAACTACTGAAGATTGATGCTTGCACAAGTACAGCACTTCGAGGACGATACGCACACCTCTGTATTGAGATGCCCCCTGAAGAGCCAGTTCAATCTTACATTCTAATAGGCAACTACAAGCAGCAAATCATTTATGAAGATGAACACATCATCTGCAAATCTTGTGGGAGAGTAGGCCACACCACCCAGCACTACTCTCATACCAAATCCACCCCCATACCTTCTGATTCAGAGCACAAAGTGATGACCTCCACCATCCCCGTAAATCATTGGCAAACGGTGGCCTTCAAAAGAGGAGTAAAGCACAGGCAAGTCCATAGTCAAGAGAAATGAGGAACAGCAAGGCACAACCATTAGCACACCAACAAAGCACTCAAAGTGGATACGCATGTATTAATGTCAAAATTTTTGAAGCAGCCACAGGTAAGTACCTCCACACTCAAAAGCTTTCCTATAGGTCTAAAGATGCTGACCAATCTCAACTCCCTGATCCCAGCCTAATATACACACCCAAAAAATAAACAACCATGAACTCAACAAGAAAAATAGATTCCAATATTATTAATCAATCACAACTACTCCATAATAAATTCGAAACTCTTCAGGAAATAAAGGAATACGAAGGAATGGACATCACCACACACATTCCTCTACAACCACAAAACCTTTCCTCTTCCACACACAAAAGCTCTTCGATTAAAGCAAGGAACAAGGCCACAGTACACATGGCACGTGTACAAAATGTGGCTACCACTAATGAGAATGCTGAACACTTGCATGGCAAGTTGCTGCGAAATCAAGAAGATGCTGACAGATATGACATAGCCGATAATCACACCCAGCATGCAATTAATACTCAATCTATAAACGACAAGTCAGACACCATTCAACACACATGCATACACTTGTCATCAGACATTGTCCAAATGGACACACCTATGGACACCTCTAACCAACACTACAAAAAAAACTGAAATTAGCTACGAACGTCGTCGCTAATCTGTCTCTAAAATGCTCGTTGCTAGCAGAATCTTTTGATAATCCGTCGCTAATCCGTCGCTAAATGAGATTAGCGACGAATTTTTTTGTTTAACTACATATTTTATCCGTCGCTAAACCCTGATTTTTTTAGTAGTGCAAACATATCCTATATACTCTTACACGCTTAATTCATCCAATCACACCCAAGTTGAATCTTCCACAAAAGAAACACAATCATTTTCTCTACCTTTACAGCATTCCTCCGATATCTTAAAAACAAATACTTCACAACAAACAAAATGCCAAACTTACTTTTACCTCTAAACAAAAGATCACGTCTGGTCCTACTAACTCACACGGTGCCCAGAAACTCCTTCCAACCTCCCATGATGAATTTCAACAACCCAAACAATCCCATCCAAATTCCAAACCTAGTATATGCAACTCAACCACAACATCCGGACCATCAACCCACCTCATGGATCGAGCAAGGACTCCAAGGCCAAGCTCTATTCTTCTCAATGTTGATAGAAGTGTAGAACGTCATGGTGATCATTCAAAACCCAAACTTACTAGCCCAAGTGGTGTCATAGGGGGTGAGAATGGCTATGTACAATTATATGAACCATACGTGGATGGCAAACATTCTCGATCCCCTATCCCCAGCAGTAGCTCCTGCTCTTTACCACACCATGCACAATAACTGGAACCTTCCATAACATTTCAATCCCCTACTGAACATGAACTAAATGTTCGAACTACCATTCTTTCCCTCACATGAGGTAACAGAGATGAGTCTTCTATTCTTCCCTTGGACACCTTAACAAGCCCAGCCTCATCCCCACGTGGGCGCTCCGATGGAACAAGGGGCAAATCAGGATCAGGAAGTGCAAGAGCAGAAGAGGTGGTGATCCCCCACCCTCTGGGAAGAAGCTCCTTCACCAAAATTTCAACAATAAGAGATATTGCCCTTATGCTATTCCCGGAGAGGGAGGACAAGAAATACATACTACGTTGCCTAGTAGCACTTCAAAGGATAACTCCATCGTTTAACGCAGCAACAACAAAGTATGTTATCCTAGTGAATCCCACTCTGAAGAAGAGCCCATGCATGAGGGGAATTAACCACAATGCAAATTCTCTCCACAACCACTCCCCTATCATGAATACACACACTAGCATAATCATTTGGAACATTAGAGGCGCCAATAATGCAGACTTCAGGGATAATTTTAGGGATTAATAATCACAATCCATGCATGATGGCCCTACTGGAAACCAAAATGAAAAACCATGCACTTCTTATGGCAGATTTCAATTTCTCTGATTTAATAGAGATCCCAGCGGTTGGCAGATCTAGTGGCATGGTCATCATGTGGGTTGATACAATGGTAGCAGTGGATCGCGTTAGGTAGGCTGATCAGGAAATTCATGCCCTAGTCCAAGAATTACCAAATCACAACCCTTGACTTTTTAGTTCAATTTATGCTAGTAATTCATTAACTAATAGGAGCGGTCTATGGAATAACCTCAAGATTACGTTTGGCAATTACAAAGGCCTTTGGCTTATAGGTGGGGACTTTAACGATGTCCTAAATCATGATGAGAAATGGGAAGGCGGGAATATTAATAGAAATAGGTCCTCCAAATTTTGGTCTTGTATTAACTACTGTAACTTAATTGACCTAGAATTCAAAGGTTATCGTTACACGTGGTCAAATCATAGAAATAGGAGGCATGGACTTATATTAGAAAGACTTGATCGATGCCTTGCTAATGAAGCATGGCTAGAGCAGTACCCCTCAGTATTGGTTACTCACTTCCCAAAGACCTACTTCGGTCATAATCCCCTACAAGTCAGAATAACTAATACTAGCACTAACTCTATCAAACCCTTTAGACTCGAAAAATATTGGCCAAGCCACCCTGAGTTTAGTAAAGTGGTTGAGAAAATTTAGGATAATAGAAATTTCAATGATTCCAAAATTTGTTTCAAGACAAATGTTAGTGAATGGAGTGCTCAAAATTTTGGCAATATTTATGCCAATAAGAAAAAGATACAGGCTAGAATTAGGGGAATCCAAAATTCACCAAATTATGCCTATAGCACTTTCCTTAGAAATTTAGAACACACCCTAATTAATAATTATAATAACACTCTATGCCTGGAGGAGGATCATTGGAAGATTAGATCACGCCTGAATTGGGTTAAAGAGAGTGATGCAAATACTAAATTTTTTCACATATTTATCCTTAATAGACAAAGGCGTAATAGTATTTCTTTCTTTAAAGATAACGCTGGTAATAGGATAACGGATCGACAACAAATTATTGAGCACACTCACCACTATTTTCAAAATATATTCACAACCAATAATACTCGTTCAGAGTGAAATACTATTAAAAAGTGCCCACACAAATTTTAGCAACATTGACCTATCCTCATTGGATAGGCCTTTAGCCACCCAAGAAAGTGTTTCTGAAGTATATTCCTTTAAGCCATACAAATTCCCCAGTACTGATGGTATCTACCCAATTTTCTACCAACGACACTGGAATATTGTGGGTCCCTCTATTATACGGCTATGCAAAGAAATTTTTGTCATATCAAGAATCCATGAGGAAATGAATCAAACATTATTATGTCTCATTCCCAAATTCAAGCATGCTAATAACCTCAATAATTTTTTACCAATAGGACTTTGCGATACCACATAAAAATAATCACCAAAATAATTATTAACCGGATCAAATATTTTCTTCCTGAATTAATCAGCCCTTGCCAGGCTAGTTTCTTAAAAGGGAGGTGGGCAAGTGACAATGTCATTATTATACAAGAAGTTATAAACCAGTTTAAAAAAAAAAGGGATGAATGGCCAAATGATAATAAAAATTAACCTCGAAAAAGCCTTTGATAGGCTAGAATGGTTGTTTGTCTACAAGGCCTTAACCTTCTTTAAGTTCCCACCAAAAATCGCCTCTCTTATTATGAACTGCATATCCACAAACAAAATAGCAATCTTAGTAAATAATGTTGAAACTAATTTCTTTGAACCCTCGAGGGTCATTAGACAAGGGGACCCCCTATCCCCCTACTTGTTTATACTAACCATGGAATTGCTTTCTATATACATACATCACCAAGTTGACCTTACTCTGTGGGATCCCATTAGAATTGGGCTAAAAGGACCTTATATATCACATATTTTTTACCCAGATGACTTGGCATTCATGGCCCAAGCCAATAAAAAATCCATAAATACCATCCATCACTCCTTAGAAACCTTTTGTTCTCTATCAGGTCACAAAATTAACAATACCAAGTCCAAAATTCTCTTCTCCAGTAACTGCTCGAATGCCATGAAAGACTATGCAATCTACCTATTAATATTAACCCAACTAGCCAATTCGGCAAGTATTTAGGTTTTCCCATAACCAATAATAAATCTAAACCTTCTGGCTTCTAATTCGTAATTGACAACATGAGGAACAAACTTTCTAACTGGAAAACAAAGTTCTTAACTCTTGCGGGACGCACAATCCTAGCAAAGGCTGCCCTCAATGTCACCCCTAATCATAATATGCAGTACATATCCCTCCCAAAAACGATACTTCATCAAATTGAAAAAATTCAGCGGGATTTTATTTGGGGGACAACCCAAATTAAAAAAAAAATACACTATATCTCTTGGGATGTTGTAACCATTCCAAAATAATTGGGGGGGGGGGGAGACGCTGGGAATACCTAAAGCATGACACAAAAACCAGGCCATTCTAGCAGGACTTGCATGAGATTATTCACCAATCCATCAACCATGTGGGCAAATACTCTAATAAAAAAAAAATAACAATAAGACTAATGCTAAGACCACCTTCATCATTTGGCAAAATATCCTGAAAGGATGGCAAACTATTACCAAAGGATTGGCTTGGGATGTTGGCAATGGTAAATCCATAAACTTCTATTATGGATGTTGGACCCCTAACAAAACAAACATCCGCTCAATCATTCAGGGTCCTCTTAACAAGAATGATAGCAACTTGACCCTTGATCAAGTTTGGGCAAATGATCAGTGGAACTGGTCCAAAATATCCTTTAAACTACCAAGCAGTATTTCAAATGATATATTCCCCATCTCCATCTCAACAAACCCCCTAGCAATAGACACACTCATTTGGATGCTCAACACAAATGTCATCTTCACAAACCATTCAGTATACAAATTACTTCACCAACACATCCAAAAGACCACTGAATATGATTAGATTTGGAAGCTACATACCCTAAACAAAATCAAATTTTTCCTCTAACAATGCCTTAAAAATAGACTACATACTAATTCCTATCTTCATCAAATTGGAGTCTCACATGACAATACTTGCACGGTTTGTAGGATAGCAGAAGAAATTATAACTCATATCTTCCTTGAGTGCACAGTAGCACGCTCATTCTGGGACAACACATGCATTGATATCAACACCATTCCTCACAACAAACACTGGCTACTATCTATTAAAGAACTACAAATACCGGTTACTCACAACAGCATAACTTGGGAAGATGTATTTCCTTTTGCAATATGGCACATCTGGCTAAATAGAAACAATAACTGCTTCCACAACTACTCGAAAAACTTAAATTACCAAATGGTTAATACACCAACCATTGATTTTAAAATGCACCACATACAAAATTTTTGTACACATTAAATGGTACCCACCACCACCTCACACCTATAAATTAAACATAGATGCTTCCTTAGGTAATCATAACACTGGAGGCATTGGGGGCATAATAAGAAATAGTCAAAGGGACATGATTGTAGGATTCGTTAACAAAATCAAAGCCTATAACTCTGCCCATGCAGAGTTACAAGAACTTCATGTAGGTCTAAAAATGACACTGCATGTGGTCAAATTCTGCCCACTACGGTAGCAACGACCCACGACTAAACAATAGTCGAAGCGAGGGCACAATCTAAGAATGTCGGAGTGAAAACGTGCCCTCAGGTCTCGTCGTCTCCTCAAAAGCACGTGACCTATCTCTGTATTATTTTATTATTTCAAGGGGGTTCTCCTGTTATATAAAGGAGGATCCCAATGTTGTAAAGGGGATCAAATCTTTTTCTAATACAAGCTTTCTCTCTCTATCTCTCTATCTCTTCCTATCGTGAATATTCAATCTATCAAAAGCAATAAGATATATATTTTACATTTCTAGGTTTCGTTATCTTCGATTACGATTTGCCCTTGATTTATTTTGATTGTATTCACTTGCAAAGTATTTGTTATCTTTTGAGTCAAACAGACATATGACACAGGACTAGCACCACTGGAGATTGACGCTGACTCGACGGACACAATCCAACTACTTGAACATAATATCTTTCCTGCTTATACTAATACTATCTTGGAATACATGTACTTGTTGAAGAGATTGGGGAATCTAGTGGTCCGGCATAGCTTCCGTGAAGGCAACAAAGTGGCGCACTTTTTGTGTAAATTGGGTTCCAAACAACAACATCTAACCTCTACTACAACTATTTTGCACTCACCTCCATATCCAAAAAGACAAAAATGAAGCATTTATTACTAGACTAGTACCTAGTTCCATATGTAATACACTAGCAGTGTTTGAAAACATAAGTATTATTTTTATTATTACTAATAGTGATATAATGCCTCCGTAACCTTTATTAATGAAATTATTCTTTTTCCAAAAAAAAAAAATTTTTTGTGTATATATACTTTTCCTGATTTTAGAAACCATATGTTCCACATGTTACGGCACCTAAACAAGTTGGTGTAACCAAAACTTTTATTCTTTATCACTTTTTTTTTTAATCTTCTTCTTCCTATTTTAACTTCCTTTTTTTCCTCTGGAGGGTGGGGTAATTTAAAGGGGGGTGTGGGGGTG
>MU708094.1:117194-160463 GCA_026770625.1 Nicotiana glauca
TTTTCATATCTTGGTCCCTATAGTTACCAGTATCATTCACATTTTACCTGTTTTGAAAAAAGTACCCCATTTTAATCCCGTTTGAAAATTTTACCTGCTGTAAATCAGGAACATGCACAAAGTCAAGAATGTATGTTAAGATTTAATCTTCACAATACACTTTTAAACTTCTAATAATTCAACTCAATCCCCAATTGAAGTTTAACAAATTTAATCATGCCATTGGAAATATTTTCATTTAAAAAGATAAACTTGGATCAAAATATTCGTCAAAAATACGAATTTCTAGTACGTAGTGTGACTTTTAAGGTTGAGGGTTTCTCTATTCCTTCAAAATATGAAGACTTGTTTTATCTGGAAAAAATTCGCTATCCTATTATCTAAATAAGTTATTCTCTTTTAATTTCTAGCTCCGTCACTATATATTAAATTTAGCACAAAATAATATGCATTGCATATGAAAGGAGGCTGCTTTAAGGGCTGGCATAACATGTTAATTTTAATTATTTGGATTACATTTCCTTAACAAATTTTCTATTATTTGGACATAGCAACAAAATAAATTACTAATATTTCTTTATGTTTTATGCAGGAGTTAATCAATAGGGAAATCCGCATTTTTTTTATCTTCCTCAAAAAAATTCTTTTTCGTGGGCATCTTCTATTCAAAAGGATCTTACTCAATTCAGTAGAAACTTAACTTCTACCTCACTTTTTTTCTTTTCGGACTAAATTGTTGATACCGACTTTTTATAGGGATTCAAGCTTGTGAAATACTTTATCATTCTTACTCTTAAGTAAAACTAAACTGGCTTTTGACACAGGTGCGAAGCAAGTCTATGCAGTGCTAGGTTGGTGTACAACATGATCCAACAACTTAACATTAGAATAGATAGCAAAATCCCAATGTTTAAACACTTGGTGTTTTGCCATGTGATGGGGCGGAAGCACAAGCCAAATTAAGGTTTCAGCTGAACTGATCAGTAGCTTTTGCTCAAACAGTATATTAATTTAGTGTTTAAAATTTATTAAATATGTACAAATATTAAATTTAGAATTCAATCACTAACACTTGAATTCATATACTAAAACTCAAAATTCATAAGGTTAAAATTCTGACTCCGCTGATCAAAACTTGTTAAACAAACATAAGCAAGAACATTGATACGCTTTTGGGATATGATATAGTTGTCAATTAACTGAAGAAGAAGACATATAAAGTATTTATGGAAGACAGAAAAATAAGGGTAGCTCATAGGAAAATTTTCATAAAGCAATATCTTTCAGTAGTAATTAGTTATCTATAGATACCATTTGCTATATTACGGATTGTAGATACCCTTTTTGTGATTATAAGATGTATTTGATGTATTTAAGATATTGTATTCATGAATACAATAGCAAAAATAGGCGTGAATCAGGGAAGTCCAGCTAATTAGTTGTTGTATTCGAGTGTATTCGACTGTATTCATGGAGTGAAACGTGGGATTACAACTGGACATATTATTGTATTCGACTGTATTCACGGCGTGAAATAGGGGATTACAATATTTTTAAAACGGAAAGTGAATCAATTAACATAATAGACTCCTAATATAACTCAACAAACTCAATTATAACACACAAATTTTGTATTTTCAGTTATAAAAAAGATTCTCAACAGAAAAATACACAAAAAATATAGCAATCTTCAGAGAAATTATATAATACATCTGAATACATAAATTATATTAATTAAAAAAATATATGAATACATTTATGGAATACAGTGAATACAATGAAATATATGGAATACAACGAGATACATTGAAATATAATGAAAAAAAATTATGAATGCAATAAAATACATAGAATACAACGAGATACATTGAAATACAATGAAAAAAAACAGTGAATACAATGAAATACATGGAATACAATGAAATACATTGAATTACAACGAACAAAAAGACAATGAATACAATGAATACATGAAAATACATTGAAATATATTAACAGAAAATCAAGTTGCTCAGCCCCAAACTCCGTCGTCTTTGTTCAAGAACAAACCCTAATTTCCGACGAATCCGCCGTTCACTGGAAGCCGAAAGTGAAAACGCGCCACCTTGGTCCGGCGATGGTGCCTTCAATGGCAAAAAACAACGTCAAAGCCTTCAATGCCATATCTTAGAAGATGTAAAATATATGAGAAAGACGAATTAATTAAGGATATCAAGCCGTCAAAGCCTTTTGACCCTCTCTGTCATTCTAATTGATTGATAAAGATGAATTAAGGATATCACATAAACTTATATCCTTCAAAGCCTTCAAGCGACGAATTGAGGAAGGAAGAGGAACAGTGAATTCAATGGGTGGTTTTGCCTCTCTATCAGGGGCGGCTCAAGCTCATACGGGGCCTAAGGCCAAAGTTTAATATGGGGCCTAAAAGCCAAAATTTGTATCTTCGTCAGATTTCTCATAAACCTCTTCTTCTAGTTGAATTTTGTTATCATGTGACTCAGAGTTAGTGACTTGTTTATCTACCTAATATTCTCCTACATTTTGCGATTTAGTTTTTTCATTATTTGTCAAAAAATTCTGAAGAGCTCTTTTTTGAGATTTAATTAAATTTTTAACTTTTCTTTTATTTTGGATTTTTAAATATCCGAATTCATATTTTCTTGTAGACATGTTTATATTCTAAAGAAAATTAAACAATATGTACATTGTAAAATTAATAAAATGATAAATAACAAATAAAAATAATACTAGAAAGTTAGAATGATATTACCCGACTAACTGATTCAAGAAATTTGAAGACTTTAATTCCAAAATATCTAGTCGTGGGCTTGTTGGAGTCTTGGAGAAAGAAAGTAATCTAATAGAAAGAACATGAGCATGAATAAAAAAAGAAGAAAAAGGTACGTCACTATGTCTCATTCTGCTATATGGAAAATGAAGAATGAAATGAAATTGAAATGTTGGATTGAGTCTTGGAATTATTTGAGAAGAAGAGCAAAAAGTAGAATTGTCAAATCAAATCAAAGTAACAATTATTTTTTTAGTACTATTTTAAGCTTTACTTTATTAATATATTAAAAGTTTTTCTTTTTTTATATATGAAAGTAAAAAATACTATATATATTATTTATTTTTAAGAAAAAAAATCTTTAAACCTATAAAATATATAGTATTCCTAAAAAAATGGGGCCTCCCAAAATTGGGGGCCTAAGGCACTTGCCTTACCCCATATACCTATAGAGCCGCCCCTGCTCTCTATGTCATTCTCTGCCGTCGATGATCACTCAATGAAAAAATTTCGAGACAATAAAGATGAATCCGTGGAGAATTGTGGTTGTATTCATGGAGAAAGACTGGCGTTGAGAGAGAGAGAGAGAGGGTGGAGAAAAATCTGAAAGAATGAGAGAGATAAATAATACAAAGCGTATTTTATGGCTTAAGGGTAGGATGTAACCATAAATAGATATTTGGCTATAAAAGTCAAAATATATCTATGAAATATAATTTTTTTAAAAAGATATTTATTTAAAATAAATAAAGTATCAACATTTGCTATAAGAGGTAAAAATTCCTAGCTAATAGCTATAACGGATTAGTTATTTGTGTTTGAAATCAGGTGCACTAAAAATATACATGTAAATATTTACCCAAATTTGATGTTTACAGCAAAATCAAGTAATCAACCTTAGAGGTTAACGATTAAAATGAGAATTAATGATAAATATAAAATATGTACATGAACGATATATTTCTTATATTTATTGGCTTAATTGTAAATAGGTACAGATATTGTTTTCATGCTTTACGGTACAATAATTGAATGGAGATGTAAATAGAAAACCTTTCTACGGGTAATAGGATGAGGAACAAGTCAAGAAGCAAAAAAGTAAAACGTAATAATTACTCGTTCTACCTCAATAGAATGTCTTCTTCTGTTAATTGCGTCAATCTGTACTGATCTTTATAAATAAAAGATATTTGGTCTATCATTAACTAAGTAGGCATTTTAACATAAAAATTATAATTTTTTGACAAAAAATATATTAGTATTTGGAGTTAAGTTAAGAAACTAATATTTGGAATTTCATTATGTTTCGACATACATTTCACTTGAAAAAATATTGTAGTTCTGTGAGTGGAGAAAAAGATTTTCTAAAATTTTTGAAAAATTCATTTCTGAAAAATCTCCAAAAGCTAACCAAATTTCATTGACAAATACGTTTATATTGTTAAAAAATCGAAAAAGAAAGAAAAAAAAAACTATGAACAAATGGGTCCTAACTCCTCAGATTATTGGTCTTCAAGCTACGAGAAGATACGTATTTCTGCATCTAAAATTTTGAGGAGTGTATGGGTCCAAATTCGACAACCACGGAAATAGATAAATGAGACTTGGGATGGAGTCATTACCATTCAGCGGGAGAAATTCAAAAATAGTCAGATTTATCACTGGTCATTGAAAAATAGCCAAGTTTTAAAAGTGATCGAAATTTAGCCACTTTAAATTTGAGCGAAAACACTGTTCAAAATCCTGAAAAATACGCCCGTAAATTTTACGGGAGTTCCAGCATAAGTATGTTTGAACTCCCGTAAATTTTACGGGAGTTCCAGGATAACTATGCTGGAACTCCCGCAAATTTTACGGGAGTTCAAGCATAATTATGTTGGAACTCCAGTAAATTTTACGGGAGTTCCAGCAAGTATAATTGTCCAGTATAATATACTGGAGTTTGGAGCACTGGTGCTCCAGTCTCCCGCAAATTTTACAGGAGTTAGCAAAGTATACCGGTCCAGCATAATATGCTGGAGTTCGTACATAAATGCACCAGAACTCCCATATATTATACTGGACCGGTCCTGTTGCAGCAAAAAAGTGGCTATTTTTTATTGACTTGGTAAATGCTGGCTATTTTTTATTGATCAGTGTGAAAACTAGCTATACCATAAAATTTTATCCCATTCAGCAGTCCAAATTCAGAAAAGAACCGGAAGAATACACCTTTAGAATATTCTTTATATTATACTTTTTAGGGTTTTTTGGTAAAATATCCCTTATAAATAGAGAGAGTTAGAAAATAGAGGAGGGGACCGCCACTTTTCAAAGAAACAGAAGATATTGTAAAAAGAGAGAAGTTATATACGAAAGAACTGTCTTATTCTCTTGACTCAAGTACATGTTATTTAACTTTCATTGATAAACCTCAAGATTTTACATTCATATCTGCTTCATACCCTTTTATATCATTAGAAAGAGGAGATGCTCAATCACACAATCATTGGGTGACAATACCTTTATACTATAATTTTTGCCATCTCTCGCATTTATTGCATTTTTAAGGTGTTATATATCTTGCCAACTATATCGTATAGCATATACTATTTAGCACCCTTATACTGCTTTCACTGTATCGAAATCTCGTTCCATTTGATCTAGAGATTTTTAAGTTCAACTGAATTCATCCTATTAATCTGTTATTAATTAGTTTAGCAAATTATTTGCTTAAACAATTTGGCGCCGTCTGTGGGAGTTTTTTAGTTGAAATTATAGTTTTTTCGAGATCATAAAAAAACCTCTTCTTCGTTAGCACCAACTAACCATGGCAGGGAAAGGAGACGCGAGGTTGAAAACGATAACATGTGTCACTACCAACACCTTGAACACCATCAACGAAGATGGCAGGGAAGACATTGAAAACGTGATGCCAAATGCTATGCCTAGGCGTAATGCTTCGCCTCCCCCCTCCCTCCCCCCCCCCCAAAAGCGTTACTGCTTCGCGCGAAAAGGAAGCCTCCACGTCAATGACGGAAGAAGCGCCACTGGTGGTAAAAAGGCTACTAAAAGAATGGTTAACAAGCACTCTGAACAACATACTTGATAAACCTACGAGAACGGAGATGTTGCACACGTGGAAATCACGACAGCCACCAGCGAGCTAGATGCCCCCCGAACTGGTAACACTCACACCACTATTGATGGAGGTAATGACGCACTTGCAGCCGTTCTAAAGAAAATGGAGGAAATGAAAAACGAAAATAAGTCACTCCGTGACTAGATGAAGGAGCATTAAGAAAGGGTCGATAAGGTACCGGGTGCCCCGAAGTTGTTACCAAAATGGGACGTTGGTCGATTCATCGAGCAACCATACAACGAAGAAGCACCCCCCCCCATGCCATTCCTAAAACCTTTAAAATGCCACCGTACCTGAAGATATATAATGGTACTATAGACCTAAAAGATCATATCATTTATTACGTCATAACAGTAAAAGGCAACGATCTTTCGAAAGAACAAGTACCATCAGTGCTACTGAAAAAGTTCGGCAAAATCCTAGCAGGAAGAGCCCTAACCTGGTACTCATAACTAGCAGCGCGGTCGATAGCAACATTTGAAGAAATGACGGATAAGTTTGTCACCGCTCATGCAGAGGATAAGAAGGTGGAAACTAGAGTAAACGACATATTCGCCGTTAGAAAAACACCTGGAGATGGACTCAGGGACTTCCTATCCCGGTTCAACAGGGTGAGGATGAACCTACCAAATGTATCATGGGGGATGGCAGTAGCGGCGTTCCAAAATGGGTTGAGTAGGAATGGGTTGAGAGCAACTAGAAAGCTATTAAGCAGGCTCATGAAATACCTCCCACCACTTGGAAGAAAACCATAACGCCTATTGTGCCGAGGTAAGGGCCGACGAGGACGATCTCAATGGCCCGATCCAATGACTGACGTCAGTTCAAGAAGAAACAAGGAAGGATCATCGCAATAACGGTCAAAGGGATTAGCTGGGCTCCCGTCTTGGCCAAGAAAGACATCGCCTTGCATCAGAACAGCCATCCCACCTCCCCCGCGGCACACGGATGGCCCTCATTGGTATAGCGCGGCATAGCGAAATGAAAGAGGTATGTCTCCACTCTTATCTGCTCATAATTTTTGTGTTTCCCTTTCAGAAATAGTGTACGCACTGGAGAAGATCGGCACGAAGGTACAATGGCCGCAAAAGATGAAGTCTGATCCAAATACTCGGAAGTCGAATGCCCTCTGCGAATTTCACCAGGAACGGGGTCACAAAACCGAGGACTGCATAGGTCTGCGGCAGGAGGTAGTGAGAATGGTAAATCAGGGACACATGAGACAACTAATGAGCGACCGAGGGAGAGCCAACTTTTCCCGCGGACGCGAACAACCCCAAAGACCTCCAAAACTATCCTCTCCCGCTCGTACCATACAAATGATCATCGGTGGAGGTGACGGTACAACAATCAACCATGTGAAATTCACTACTACACACTAGCTCAAATGGTCGATCACTCATGAACGGTATGATGAACTCGAAGATAGTATCATCTTCGATAAGTCGGAAATCGACAGTTTGTCTCTCCCTCATTACGATGCTCTTGTTATTACTTTACGTATTGCAGATACTGATGTAAAAAGAATAATGGTGGACGACGGGAGGGGCACGTGTATTATCCATTGTCGAGTCCTCATACACATGAGGCTCAAAGATAAAATAATACCGCATTGCATAACACTAACGAGTTTTAATAATGCAGTTGAGCGAACTTCTGGAGAAATAGTGCTACCCGTTCTAGCCGGCGGGGTCACCCTGGAAACAAGATTTCACATCATGGACCAAGACACAACCTACAACGACATCATAGGGCGACCGTAGATACACGCTATGCGAGCCATCCCGTCAAGTCTCTATCAAGTAATCAAGTTCCCTACACTATGGGGAATATTCAGCATCTCGGGTGAATAACGCACCGCACAAGAATGCTATCACATCGCCCAGGATTGCGTACACATCTAGTAACTAAAGGGAGCAAACGCGGAAGCATAGCATTTAGCAATGCTGAGAACCTAACCAAACGTACAGACAGGCATTATCAAGGATCCCGACATCGTGGAAGCCGTTGAGTCGATCGTAAAAGATCTCGATCCCATCCAACTAGACAACAAAAGCACCACCAAAAAGGCTTATATCGGGCACAACCTCTCAGAACCAGGTTAGTTCCATAAATTCTTAACTGACAGTGCCAATTTGTTTGCCTTATCCCATTCAGATATGTCGGGCATCCCGAAGGACATCTCTACACACAAGCTGAATATTGACCCCATCTATCCACTAGTGCAGCAAATAAGGAGAAAATTCAATGCCGCAATCAACGAGGCCATCAATGAAAAAGTTGACAAGCTGCTTGCCAATGGCTCCGTCCGAGAGTCAAAATATCCCCACTGGATCGCCAATGTGTTCATGGTAAATAAGAAAAACAAGAAATGGTGGATGTGTATAGATTTCATAGACCTAAACAAGGCATGCCCAAAACACTCCTTTCCATTGCCACATATCGACCATCTCATCGATGCAACAATAGTACATGCGTTGCTAAGTTTCTTGGATGCCTACTCGGGTTACAAACAAATCCTCATGGAAGAAGAGGACCAAAACTACTTTTATCACTCACCAGGGAACGTACTGCTACAGAGTCATGCCTTTCAGATTAAAGAATGCGGGGGCGACATACCAAAGGTTGGTCACCAAAATGTTCAAAGACCAACTCGGCAAAACAATTGAGGTTTATATCGACGACATGTTGGTCAAATCCAAAAGGAAAGAGGACCACATCGACCACCTTACAGAGGCCTTCAACATATTAAGGCGGTATGGAATGAAGCTAAATCCTGAAAAGTGTGCCTTCGGCATAACCTTAGACAAATTTGTCAATTTCATATCACAAAGAGGCATCGAGGTCAATCTAGATCAAATCAAGGCCATCGAAAGAATACTTGAGATACTAACCAGCAAAAATAGGTACAAAAACTAACGGGCCAGATAGCTGCCCTGTCGAGATTCATCTCATGGTCATCCGACAGATGCCATAAAATGTTTAACGTACTAAAGAAAGACAACGACCTCCAGTGGAATTCAGATTGCATCGAGGCCCTGAGAAAACTAAAAGCATACTTGTCCTCACCGACACTACTCGCTAAGGCAGATCCTGGTGAAAGCCTCCTGATCTACCTAGCAGTCTCAGAAGTCGCGGTAAGCACAGTTTTAGTCCGCGAAAACAAAGGTATGCAATCCCCGATTTATAATATCAGCAAAACTTTGGTTGATGCCGAAACGAGGTATCCCCACCTTGAAAAACTGGCTTGGGCGTTGGTCATAGCTTCACAAAAGCTCAGACCATATTTTCAATGTCACCCCATATTAGTGGCGACGACTTTCCCCCCCACGAGCATCTTGCATAAACCCGAGTTGTCGGGAAGGTTGGACAAATGGGCCATAAAACTGATCGAGCATGATATAACCTATCAGTCGCGAACGGCGATAAAGTCACAGGTACTCGCTGACTTCATCACCGACTTTAGTGCCGAAATACTGTTTGAAGTTGAGCAAGAAGCACTTCGAGCCTCCCCAGGCAACCCGACCTCTGGGTCCTCTACACCGACGATGCATCTAATACGTCAGGATTTGGACTGGGACTCATACTTAAAGTCCTATCAAGCCAAGTAATTCGCCAATCAATACAGTGCCCTGAAATGACTAACAACTAGACAGAGTACGAGGTCGTAATTGCAGGACTGAACTGGCCCTCAAATATGGTGCACGGTGAGTCATCCTCAAGTGCGACTCACAACTCGTCGTCAACCAAGTTACTGGGACTTTCCAAATCAAGGAACAAAGTCTACAAAAATATCGGACAGAAATCCATAAACTACTGCCAGAATTCGATGAATGCCGACTCGACCAAATACCACGGGCGCAAAACATGGAAGCTGATGGCCTCCCCAAACTGGCAGTGGCAACCAAAAATATCACCAAGGAGAATGTGGTCACCCTCCTCCACTCGTCAATAGACGAAGTTGAGGTACATTATATAAATTTAACTTGGGATTGGCGCAACCACATCATAACATATTTGTAGGAGGGAACACTCCCGCAAGACAAAAAGGAAGCCAAAAAGTTTGGACTACAGTCGACCAGGTACAACCTTATAAATCACGATCTTTATAAAAGGACGTTCGGTGGTCCTTTGGCAAAATGCCTAAGACCAAATCAAACAAGTAGTGTGCTCGAAGAAGTACACGAGGGTCACTGGATGATTAATACTAATTATTCAACAAATTTGATTGGTTGATACGAGTTGATTTTCTGTTACGGTAAATTGATGAAACAATAGCCAGTCCAATGGCTGCTTCAGCGGCTGCAATAGCTATAACAAAAATTGAGAAAATGTCTCCTTTTAATTGACGATTATCAAAAAAATCAGAAAATGTTACAAAATTTACATTAACCGCATTCAATTTAGTGCCCATACAGGCAACAGAGCCCTCGTCAGATACCTCATTCGGGAAGGATACTACTAGGCACTATGAAAAGAGAAGTCGTGGATCACATCAGAAATATGAGCAATGCCAAAAGTACGCACCTATGATACACCAAGTGAGAGAATTCCTGCACTCCGTCACTTCGCCATGACCATTCATCAAATGGGGAATGGACATCGTCGGATCTTTCCCAGCAGGGCAAGGTAAGGCACTTTTCCTTTTAGTTTTAACTAACTACTTTTCCAAATTGGTGGAAGCGGGTGCGTTCGCCCAAATACGCGAATAGGAAGTCATCACATTCATATGGAAAAACATCATATGACGTTTCGGCATCCCTAAGGAAATTAGATGCGATAATGGACCTCAGTTCATCGTAAAAAAGAAGACCGAGTTCTTCGAAAAATGGCGCATCATATGAATACTCTTCACGCCATACCATCCCACTGGCAACGGTCAAGCAGAATCCTCCAACAAAACAATATTGAATATACTAAAGAAAAAGCTTGAGGACGCTAAAGGGCTATGGTCGGAACTGCTACCAGAGGTATTATGGGCCTACCGCACCATTCCAAAAACCATCACAAGCGAAACGCCATAGTTATTAGTCTAAAGGACTAACTCTGTTATACCCGTTGAGGTCGGAGAACCTAGCTTGAGATACTTCAATGAAAGTGGACCGAACAACGACGAGAATAGAATACAAGACCTCGATGAAGTAGAAAAACTGAGAGATATGGCTCATGTAAGGATGGTAGCCTAAAAACAACAAGCGGAAAGGTACTACAACAAGAAGGACAAAATACGGCCACTCAAAGTCAGATACTATGTCCTCAAAGCCAAAACACAAGCGACCAAAGATCCAAAAGAAGGAAAACTGGGAACCAACTGGGACGGGCCGTATAAAATCACAAAGGCGGCAAGCAAATGGGCATTCTAACTAGAAATAATAGAGGGAAAACTACTGCAAAATAATTGGAATGTCTCCCACCTCAAATACTTCCACTTCTCAAAAACGACGCAACCCAAGTCGTACTCTTTTTCCCTCACTTGGGTTCTTCCCAATTGGGTTTTCTCGAGGAGGTTTTTAACGAGGCGACGAGGGGGCGTCTCGAAGTTCAAAGTATAATTCATCGCCCCTCCTGCCATTGACATCTCCAAGCGGAACGATGCAGGGACAATATATAAGGAAACTTCTCTGATATGTGTATGAAACCGACATGTACAATCTCCAGTAAATGAAATAAAGAAACATTTTACTCTCCATTGATCTTCTTTCACAATCTAGAATTCGACATCGCTCGAACCACAACGGGCTAACATTTCAACATTAACTCGAAATAATACCCCTACGGCAAAGACCGTCGTCAACGAAAAGAGTTCCACATCACTCGAAAACAACAGGCTAACATTTCGACATTAACTCTAAATAACACCCCAACGGCAAAATCCGTCATCAACGAAAAGAGTTCGACATTGCTCAAGTTATGATGGGTTAACATTTTGACACACTTGAAATAACACCCCTACGACAAAGGCCATCGTCAATGAAAAGAGTTCGACATTGCTCGAATTACGATGAGTTAACATTTCAACCAACTTGAAATAACACCCATACGGCAACGGATTGCCAATAAAAAGATTTTGACATCTCTTGAATTACGACGGGTTAACATTTTGATCAACTCGAAATAACACCCCCACGGCGAAGGTCTTCGTCAAATGAAGGGTTCTACCTTGCTCGAATCATTTAATACTCGACATCGCACGGATTACTTGACATCTGACGCTGCCTGAGTCATTTTATATAACCTTATTTTAGTTATGAAGTTTCACGATCACCTACGACAAAAACATCACACGAGGCTAGAAAGCCTGCCCCCCCTCCCCCGAATCAAACAAAAATAATAAGTCATAGGTACACAACAAAAAGTAAATGTTCCGCGACAACTGATATATTACAAAATTTTTTTACAAGGGGCTCAAGAACACCCTCACAAAAATATCAAAGAAAAAATAAATGCGACAAAGTCCTACGCCACATCATCCCCCGTGGCATACTCCTCATTATACCAAGAATCGGAGGCGAGCTTGTCCGCATCATCATCATTAATACTGTCTCCGTCAGGCGTATCGGGGTCATAACTGCAAGCCTTACGAGCTGCACATCCTTTAACACGCACATCCCAAAGTTATACTTCGGAAACCTTTCTATTGACTTGAAGGGACTTATACACGTCCAGTCGAGCTTCGGCATGGACCCACATCTCATATAAATCCCGCAGCACGACAGGATCAGTTGAAGCATGAGATGTAGAGGGTTGTGACTGCCATCGCACATCCTCCACCTTCAAATCAGTAACTTGTTTGTTCAACACGGACAACTCCGCCTCAAGATCTTGGATACGTTCCTCAAACCGCTCCACCTTGAGCGTAGACATGTCCACCTCATTGTCACATTCAGATCTACAAATGCGAAAGGCGTCTTCCAAAGATGCTACCTCAGAGATGGCGGTCGCCCTATCCCTTTTAGCACGAGCCAATTTATCTGCCTTAACACTCAGGTCGACAGCCTCCACCGCTCTCCTGTCAAGCTCAACAGTTAAGGTATCCATACACTCTTGAAGGTCGGCGTTCTCGGCCATCACCACCTTGCTCATCTCAAGTTCATCTTCCTTGACCTTAAGAGCCGCCTCAATTTCAGTACATCGGTCAATGGCCTTCATTAGGTCTTCGTCCCGCTCTTTCAACTCTTCGACCTTTTGCACGAATTGTTTCTCTTTCTACTGGAGCCCGTCATGGAACAGCTGAAAATCGTTGTCCTGAGTAAATAGATCGGTCAATGCATGATGTTTGGTGTGGTACTCCTTATATTTAAAGGCCACTTTCCCAAAAATAGCCGTCTATCCCTCCGATCGCGCTCAGTCTCCATGATAAGGGTCTAGCATGCAAAACAAGTTCAAAACGGGAAATGGGTTAAGTATACAAAAAAAGTCAAAAAACAAAAAGAAAAGAGAAAAACACTTACTCGCAAAGCCATGTCGTAAATGCTCTGCGATAGTTCTACATCACTCATCGCCTTAAGCACTGCTCTCTCAGACGTAGCGCATAAAGGGGCAAACATGATGTTGCCTGCTCGTAATTCGCCAACAAGTCGTAATCCATAGGGATGATTATATGTTGATTAGGACCCTCCGTCCTCACTTTAACGTGAGTATGTTGCTCCAAGAAAGCTCGTACATCTTCAGGGTCGATGTCCGAACCTGAACCGTCGTCCTCGACATGCACAGCTCCACTTCCTTCGACAGCAGATGACGTGCCACCCTCGATGGATCGTACATATCCCCACCTTGATATATTCCTTCGGCCCTGGGGGACTTCCCCGCCAAAATGGCGTCCGCCAAAAAAATGGGACATGTGCCTGACCCAGGCAGAGACGCTGCTCCCGAAGCACCAATTTTGTTCTTTCCAATATAGGTGGCGACTGCCTTCCCAAGTTCAACCCTCTGCCATTTCCCCTACGATGATTCATCCTCTTTGGAGGGCTCGTCCATAAGGTGGTAAATGGGTCGAGAGCAGATCTCATCCCGTACAATAACGTCATGAGAAGAATCTCTAGACGGTACAGTCTGAGCATGATCTCCTCTGGCGCATTCAGCCAAGGTAAATTGCATTTCCGCCGACGGGACGGCCTAGCAAAATACCGGGACTGGGGCCTTTTTCTTAGAAGCCCTAAGACCTATCATAGCAAAGAGGTCGTATCAACAAAATACAGCAAACAGACAAAGGCCAAAGCAAAAGGAACACTTACCAGATGGAACTTTCGGCCCAAAGAGTTGGAGGAAGGCGGAACAATATCGAATCCCTGCAACATAAGGTGGTACGCGAGCTACCCAGTCCTCGATACCGACGACGGGAAAAGGCGCACGCCTCTCAGCTGTACAAAAAAGCCACAAATAAATACAAATTAGAAAGAACGAAAGTAAACAACAAGTACCAGCACCTACGGTTATGATTCCACTGTTCTGGAAATCCAGCGAGTTCCGACACCAGGTGCTCAGTTTTGATGAAGAAATATTTATGCCAAAATTTGAGGCTCGCCCGGTTGTCCGTCCCAACCACCAACCCTCTGTTCCCACGATATCACAAGTGTATCATGGTGCCCCTATGAAAACTTGGGGAAAATAAATGTAAAAGATGATGAAGGCTAACTTCACACCCAGCCAACTCCGCATATTTTGTCAACACTAGAAAGATTTTATATGTATACGGAGATAGTTGTGCCGGGAAGACTTCATAGAACCGACAGAATTCCTCTGCCAGCGGAAGAAGAGGGATGGTATGGCCGATCACAGAAGGATACACATAGAAAGCACAATATCCCGGTCTATGGACCTCTACGAGGTCCCTTCCAGTCGGAACTATCTTGACGTGAGGAGGAATGTTATACATAGACCGGAGTTCATTTATGTGAGCCGGCTCAGTTTTAGAAACCACCAGAACGGGGGAAGAGGCAGGTTCCTTATGGAAATCACTCCTGGACATAGGGTTTCTTGGTAGTATTTCCTCTATGGTGGGAAAACTATCCCACTCCTCAACCACTATATCCTAGCCACCGAAAGGAAGGGCCATGGATAAAGAAGTGGCATCGAAAACTTCTTCGTATGTACGGTTTGTTCTAGGAATTATGGTATGGAGGATGTGTTGGTAAAACTTAAAATGAGTAACGATGATCGAACAGAAAAGATGAGAAGCAAAATCGCGAAAACTGGGATAAAAAACTAAGAAAGATGATCAATAGTGGAAATGTGTACACAAAGAAATGGCTAAAATTTTCTGATAAGACAAAACCTTCACCTATTTATAGGGTTGGATGGCGTGGGAATCGAAGCAGAAGACTGCCAAGGGCGGTAGAACCAAAGGGACAAGCAATCAGATGCTCTCTCGGGAAGGTGCGTAATGATGACGCACGTAGGAGTGACGTCACATCTTGATAGCTTTATCGATTAGGGTTCCGTGGGACGTGTCGACCTCTCGAACTTGGCCAAACCGAAACGACTCAATATCCAAATACTAAAACAGGGACGAGTGATATCCGTTCATCATTGACGTGCAGGGCCACGACCTCAACAAGCGGAGGGACTAACTGTATGGGTCCAAATTCGGCAACCAAGGAAACAGATAAATGAGACTTGGGATGGATTCATTACCATATAATGACTAATGGTCGTTGTGGCAAAGGATGACAACTAGAGGCTAGCAGTCGAAGTGAAACAATTTCGGCAGTTCAAATTCAGAAAAGGTGTGATGATTCAAACGGTCATCATTTATTTTAAATTAAATTCAAGAATTTCGAGGCCTTGAAAACCTCATTTATAGTCACCTCGATTTGCATGCACAGTCCGGGCGCGTACCCGGAAAGCCTAAAAATGAAAATCTATGAAACATGATAAAATTTGGTCATAAAATGAGATAATTTGACTTCAATCAACGTTTTGGGTAAATGGACTCGGACCCATAATTTTACGATCCCGAAGGGTCCGTAGGAAAATATGGGATTCCGAGGTCCCGAGCCCTAAAAATGAATTAATAAAGTAAATATTTTCTGAAATTGTTTAAGGAAATTTGAAATGAAATTTGATTAGAACATGTTAGTATCGGGCCCGTATTTTGGTTCCTGCACACGGTACAGGTCTTATATATGTTTAAGTCATTTCTTTAAAATTTGGTGAAAACGGACGCCGTTTAACGTGATTCGGACCTAAATTGCTAAAGTTAATGTTTTAAGAAGTTTGAGAAAAATGCTTTGACTTTAAGGTTTAATTTGTTGATAATGATGTTATTTTGGCGATTTGATCGCACATATAAGTTCGTATGAGATTGTTGAGTTAGTACTAGGAGTGTACATGGACCGGGTTGGTTTGGTTTTTATCAAAATCAAACCAAACCAACTATATCGGTTTGGATTGGTTCGGTTTTGTCGGCTTTTTCGGATTTTTGGGTTTTTTGTTACTTACATATTATTTCAATATTACTTTGTCAAATATTTGATACGTATACATCTATTTAGTAAAAATATAAAAGTTAACAAATATATTATCAATTAAAATATTTTTATGCGAGAATTCCATTAGTTAACACATAATAATTATTTTTTTAGTTGTCCGACAATAATTTTTCGTTGATATACACTTTTAGGTTATCCGAATTTAGTAATTAAACATAAAAATCAATATGATACCTAAATATTAATAACCACTTCACATTCGAAAAAGATATAAGATTTAATACATCTTAATATATGATATGAATATGTAAGAACAAAGAGATAGACATATTTTAATAACACTTGATAAGAAACTGATCATACAACCCATTATTTAAGTTCAATAAAAATGGAGCACTTTATATTCTATTAAAATTTATATCCCGCAATAGAATTCCAAATATTTCTAGACATTTTTTAAATAAAATTTTATATAAAATCTTAAATAATATATATATAAATTATATATTTATATGTGGGGTTGGTTCAGATTTTTTTATTCAATACCAAACCAAATCAAACCAAACCGAGTCGGGTTTTTTAATCGGTTTGGTTTGACTTTTCGGTTTGGTGCGAATTTTTGGTTCGGTTTGTACACCCCTAGTTAGTACGTGTGTTTGGTTAAGAGACCCGAGGGCTCGGGTGTGTTTCGTATGTGATTTGGGAAGTTTGAACTTAAGAAAAAAGTTTCAGAATTTCTGCTACAAGTGCTCAGGCCTATTGTTCATCAAGATCGCGTAGTCACTCTTGCGATCGCGTAAGGTAAATGGGCACACAGGTGGATTTGTCCATCGCGAACGCGTGGCCACATTCGCGAATGTAGAGCTTTGGGAGATTGCTCATCACGAACACGACCTGTGTAATGCGAACGCGTAGAGTTAATTGGAGGGGCTGGGATTTGGTCGCTCTTCTACGCGAACGCGTAAGCTCGTAAGCTCGTTCGCGAACGCGAAGGTTAGGGGGGTCAACCCTTCGAGAACCCGTGGAAGAACTCGCGATTGCGTAAGTCCACTTACTGGAAGCCTTTCGCGATCGCGACATTATTCACGCGAATGCGATGAATACTGTTGCCCAACACTTAAATAGTAGCCATTTCGGGATTATTTCAAAATGTCATAACTTCTTCATATCAACTCCAAATAGGGCAATTTTTTAAAGATAATTTCACCACAAGTTCATAGTTATGTAATCTTAGAATCATTTTCTTCAATTTTTATTAACACCCATTAGATTTCTAGGCTTAAATCATGTGAATAAAGGTAAAAAATTAGGGATTTGGGTAGAACTAGAGATTTTAGATTAATTGTAATTTAGACCTCATTTTGGGGTTGAATTCTGAAAATAATTATATATTTGGGCTCGTGGGTGAATGTGTGATTTGATTTTGGTCCGAACCTCGTATTTTGACCAAGCGGGCCCGGGGTCGATTTTTAAGTTTTTGGGAAGAATGATTAGAAAGCTATAATTAAGCATTAGAATTGGATTGTTTAGCATTTATTGATGTTATTAAATCGATTATGCATACATACGATTGTGTGAGAGCCAAATCCGAAAAGAAAGGCAGTTTTTAAGGATTTAGTTGGCCGTGGAAGTTTGAGGTAAATGTTTGGTTTAACCTTAGCTTGAGGGATTAGGAGTCGAGTCCTATTTTCTACGTGATTATTGTTGAGTACGACGTATAGGCATGGTGACGAGTATCTATACATTAGTGTCTAGCATGACCGTGAGTCTTTTAATGAGATTTTCATGATTTCGTTGAATAATCTATGCTTTAGATGTGATTTCTATTTGTTATGAAAAGTTAAGCAAGCAATTGTGACTTTTGAACATCGAGGAGCAATGACTCAAGTTATATTACGAATTTGTAAAAGTAAGAGAGTTGATTGAACCCTTTGGAGCATTGGCTCAAGTGGTAAAGCGAGTTGTGAAGTAAAAGTGAAAAGGGAAAGAGTTATGAAATTGTTCCCTTGCTATGATATTATTGCTTATTTGGTTATCTCCCTTGCCGGGATGTTGATATTGTCGATGTTGTTCCCTTGCCGGAATTTAATTGTTTAAATTATTGCTCCCTTACCGGGATTCCTATTATAATCTTGTTTATTCCCTCGCCGTATTATTGTGATTGTTGTTTGGGTGAGAAAGAGTGATAAAGCACGAAGGGTGATGCCGTGCATTGTTGATTTGGAAGGAAAGAGTATAAAGCGCGAAGGGTGATGCCGTGTATGATTGTGAGGAAAGAGTATAAAGTACGAAGGGTGATGTCGTGCCGCGCGATGTACCATTCTGTGCCAAGTCTATTGATTATTTGGTGAGAAAAGAGAGTAAAAGTACGAAGGGTGATGCCGTGCACATTTCTATTATATATATTTAATTTGGTGAGGGCGAGAGTAAAAGCACAAAGGGTGATGCCGTGAATTTTTTTTTCTGACTCCTTATTGGTATCCGAGTTATGTTGTTTCTTTCCTTACTTGATTCCTTTCTATTTAGAACTGTTATCTCCCCCCACAGCATGTTTCCCTTTTCCCACGTTGACTGGCTATTTTTGTATTTCCTTTTCTGCTGTATATATTTAAATTGCACAAGTTTATTTGGTAGTCTGGTCCTAGCCTCATCACTACTTCACCGAGGTTAGGCTGGACACTTACCAACACATGGGGTCGGTTATGCTGATACTACACTCTGTACTGTGTGCAGATCCCGGAGCAGCTTTCGGACAGTAGTTGGAGGGCTTCCTTCAGTCCACCTGGAGACCCAAGGTTGTCACGACCCCAAACCCGGTCGTGATGGCGCCCAACGGCAAGCCCGACCATTAACCATATATTCAACCCAATTGGCAACCAATATTTGATAAGTGAAACTGTAAACATTAAGCCATTTAAGGAAAATACGGTAATACCAATACGAATACCGATGTTAAGCAAAAACTCAATATATAGCCCAACCCTGGACCCAGTGTCACGAATATGAGCCTTTACAGAATAGAATAATATCCTACTACNCGGCTGCGAACGCCATGCAGCTACCTCAACTCTTCCGAATAAGCAAGCCTGCTGAACACTGAATATCTACTCAGCCTATGAAGAAGGACCTAAATCTGCACACATGGTGCAGGGAGTAAAGTGAGTACTTCCAACTCAGTGGTAATAAAAGTAAATAACACTGAAAGTATAAAATCCCAAAAGGGCACAGATAATGCTATCTCAAGCAGTAAAACCAAATAAACAGTAGAAATCCATGAAACATAGCAAGACATTCTCTTGAAAGGAATCAAATAAACAAGAATACACAAGTAGGGTCAGCCATTGTTACCTGACCAAAGCGTGTTTCAGTGTCATTGTTAACACTAGTCAGTCATTGTTACCTGATTGGTCAGTCATTGTTACCTGACCAAAACACGTATGACAGTGTCAATGTTACCACTGCCCATTTCAAAGGGGGTACCCCGCGCTCACTGTGGGTGTGCAGACTCCGGAGGGGCTCCTACAGCCCAAGCGCTATCAATAAGGCCTGAAAGCCTGAATAGTATCAACACGAGGCCTGAAATCCTGCTCACAATACACTCGAGGCCTGAAAGCCACCTCACAGAACACTCGAGGCCTGAAAGCCTCCTCACATCACTCTTCATGCCCTCACATATGGCCCTCAACCTTAATCAGTCCAAAAATAGTCAATAAGCCTCTCGGGCATCAGTAAAACAATAATACTCAGCTCAACAGTAGTTCAAATATTAGTTAAAACTCCAAGTTGAGTAAAATATAGCTGAGTTCATGAAACAGTATAAATCACATGGACTGAGTTCAATTAATATTTCAAATAGTGAGGGAAACAGTGATGATAGTTCATAAAGAGTTCAAACAATTGACAATAAGCCCCAAGTATGGTTATGAGCCCAAGTCATAATGTAACAACAAATCATTTACAATTACGAGGTAAAAACCAACAACCGGGACGGACCAAGTCACGATCCCCAACGGTGCTCTACCCCACGCTCAGGTCCAGCATGCAAGTCACCTCAATACAACACTAAGATGTGCAAA
The DNA here is from genome assembly GCA_026770625.1 of Nicotiana glauca. NCBI lineage: Eukaryota > Viridiplantae > Streptophyta > Magnoliopsida > Solanales > Solanaceae > Nicotiana > Nicotiana glauca. The sequence goes on from MU708094.1 coordinate 137,610, forward strand.
TTCGGGGTTTTAAACCCTCAGAATATCATTTACAAGTATTACTCACCTCTAGCCGGCCGATAATCTAGCTCGCCAAGCCTTTCTCTCTCAAATCTACCTCCTCGCGTATAGAATCTGATCAAAACCATAAGGGATATGTCACAATAGGCCAATAAACCACAACCCAATCGAAAAGACTCGAAAAATAACAAAAACCACGAAGTTGCAAAACCCGAGCCCCGTGCCCACTTCTCAAAAAAATTACGAAATTTATATTTCCAGAATCCTCGTCTCACCACGAGTCCGTACATATAAAATACACAAGAATCGGAGTTCATTTAACCCCTCAAATCGTCATTTTAGACTCTCATAGGCTTCAAGCCATAACCTCCATTTTTACCCTTTGATTCCTCCAATTTTTAGTATTTTAATCCTTGTTTTTATACCATAACAACATTATTTGAGGTTACAAGTTCATACCTGATGGAATCTCCTTCGAAATCTCTTCAAATCGCCCAAAATCGCCTCTTACTGAAGTCTCAAAATGTTTTCTAACTTCTGAAATTCGACGACACTGTTCCATTAAACCCTCCAGCGATTTTCGCTTCTGCGGTCCCGCTACCGCTTTTACGGGACCGCTTCTGCGGCCTTTAGACTGCTTCTGCGGTTTCACTTAAGCTCACTACGACCGCTTCTGTGGTCTTAAACCGCTTTTACGGTCACCGCCTCTGCGATCCACTTGACCGCTTCTGCGGTATCATCAAAAATTCCAGGACCGCTTCTGCGGTGTCCGCTTCTGCGGAAACTCTTCCGCTTTTGCGGAAATACCAGCCCTTCCCTAGGACCGCTTCTGCGACCAATTAGCCGCATCTATGGAACCGCTCCTGCGGTCCTTTTTCCGCAGATGCGGAAATACCAGAAGCTTCAATTACAGACCTGTTGCAAAACTTCAAAATTCCCGATTAATCATCCGACATCACCCCGAGGCCCTCGGGACCTCAACCAAAAGCACCAACACATCCAACAATCTTATGCAATCTAGTTCCAATCATCAAAACACGTCAAACAACGCTGAAACTAATAAATTACATCGGATTCAAGCCTAGTTTTCATCAAAACTTCCGAAATGCACATTCAGCCAAAAACCCGACCAAACAACGTTCAAATGACCTGAAAATTTGCAGACATATCCAAAATCACCTAACGAAGCTACTGCAACTCTCGGAATTCCATTTCGACCCTCGGATCAATATCTCACCTACCAACCGGAATTCGCCAAATTTCCAACTTTGCCAATTCAAGCCTAATTATACACCGGACCTTCAAATTCGATTTCGATCGCACTCCTAAGTCACAAATCATCCCCCGAAACTAACCGAACCACCGGAATTCACATCCGAGCCCTCTAACCATAAAGTCAACTTCCGGTTGACTTTTCTACAACAACCTTCCTTCTTAGAGGCTATGTGCTCATTTTCAACTAAAACCAACTCGATTACACCCGATCAACTCTAATACCGATATTGAAACATGAAGCAACACAATAAGGGAGAAACGGGATGGTAACTCTCGTGACGACGGGCCGGGCCGTCACAAAGGTAGACCTGCAGGCGTCCGCGGGTCCTAGCGTCTCACTCTATTTCTATTCCTGTTTCCTTCTCTTTTATTCAGAAATAATGTACTGTTATTCTTCAGACCTAGTATGTAGTAATCTTAGATAGTATGTGACAGTGTGACACCATATTTTGGGTATTTGAGGTTTTAGAAGTTGTAATAGATGTTGATTCCAGATATTTTATTGTTATTTTTCGCTTAATTATTTAAAATTTTGCTGATTTCATGTTATCACTTATATTTGTTAAAAGGAAGTAAATTGTAAATGAAGTAAGTAGTTAAGTTTTGGCTTGCCTAACTCCCAATAGTATGCGTTATCACGACTTTCGAGGGAGGAAAATTCGGGTCGTGACAAAGGGACAGAAAGAATATGGCTTTGAAATATTCTTTATATTAAACTTTTTAGAGCTTTTTGAGAAAATGTCCCTTATAAATAGGAAGTGTTAGAAAATAAAGGAGGGGACTGCCACTTTTCAAAGAAAGAGAAGATATTGTAAACAGAGAGAAGTTATATACGAAAGAATTGTCTTATTCTCTTGACTCAAGCATATGTTGTTTAACTTTCATTGATAAACCTCAAGATTCTACATTCATATCCGCTTCATACCCTTATATATCATCAGAAAGAGGAGATGCTCAAGACACAATCATTGGGTGACAATACTTGTATACTATAACTCTTGTCATCTCTCGCATTTTATTGCATTTTTAAGGTGTTATATCTTGCCAACTATATCGTATTGCATATACCATTTAGCACCCCTATACTGCTCTCACTGTATCGAAATCTCATTCCATTTGATTTAGAGATTATTAAGTTCAACTGAGATTCATCCTATTAATATGTTATTAATTAATTTAGCAAATTATTTGCTCAAACAGGAAGGATGATTTGTTCCCATAATGAAATAAAACATTCAAGTAATAATTAGTAATTAAATTGCATATTCTGATCCACGTTATTGACATTTTTTTTCTTAGAATTTATTTCCCTTTTAGATGGACAAGATTAGGATTGACGATATTCGGGAGAGTGTGAACGTGACTTCCATGATGATAAGATGGGAGAAGCGAGGCTCAGATGGTTCGGGCACGTTCACATGAGAAGCTCAGATGCCCTGGTAAGGAGGTGTGTGCGGCTTGCTTTGGAAGGCACGATGAGAGGTAGTGGGTGGCCTAAGAAGTATTAGGGAGAGGTGATCAGGAAGGACATGGCGTGTCTTCAGATTTTTGAGGACATGGACCTTGATCGGAAGCTGTAGAGGTCGAGTATTAGGGTTGTAGATTAGGAGGTAACGGGGCCTATTTCTAATTAGTACCAATGTGACGCTAGTCTGATATGATTTTGTCTTAGACTGCTAGTGGTAAATGTTGTATTCTCACTGCCCTTCCGTTTTTCATAGCGTCGGGTCTATTTAATGGTTATTGCTTTTGTTTTTCATCTATTTCCTGGTTTTTATGATGTTGTTATTGTTCCTATGATTTCTCTTGATGATACTAATATATTATCTCTTTTTGTTTCTTGAACGGAGGTTCTTTCAGAAACAACATCTCTACTCGCTCGGGATAGGGATAAAATCTGCGTACGCACTATCCTCCACCAACTCCACTAATAAAATTTTACTGGTTCATTATTGTTGTTGTTTTCCTTTAAGATCTTGAAAACAAATACATAACTTTTTGAGAAGGGGAGAGTTGAACTTTAACAACTCCTTAGCGGCAGAACACTATGAATTACCATTGCAAAGTTATAAAACTACCAGCTAATTAACCTTGTCAACGAACTTCCTAAAGACATATTAGTTGTGTATACAAAATTTAATATCACTTATTTTATATATATATATAATATTAAACACCTCTTGAGAAAATTTCTGACTTCGCAATCCAATGGATCAATAGTCATTGTTACGTACATTGCGGACCATAAATGATACTCGCTCAGGTTCATAATAAGTGACCGATTTACTTTTTTATCTTTGTCCAAAATAAGTATTCATTCATATAATCAAGAAAAAGTTCAATTGATTTTTCCAAAATTATCTTTATGTACGGATCCTAAAAAGGCATTTACTTATCACATTTGAGAAGAGAAGTAAGTAGTACTACAATTATGGTACAACATTTAATAAAGGATAGTTTAGTCACACTAACTATTTTTATTTAGAATTTAATATTTTCTTAACGGGTGTGCCCAACATAACTTGGTTACTTATTGTGGACCGGAAAGAATAATATAATACTCCCTCCCAACATATATTGATTTTATTAAATGTGAATCCATCTCTAATCATAAGAGAGTAACAAGTGAGAAAATAGTGATGCCACCCATAATTATATTTTTTTCAAAAAGGTGAACTACCCCCAATACTTAAAAAGGACGAATTGAGGCAAATTGGTGTGAGGGTGGTGGGATATTGAATAAAGCAAAAGTTTTGAAGATCTACTTTTTAACTTTGCTTGCAAAAGTTCTAGTTTTGCATGTGCGCCATAATGCTTGATCCTGTTCTCTATTTTGACTTCTCAAATTCCTCTATGGACCCCTTTCATAACCACTATCCTCTCCGGTGGCGGATTCAGAATTTACACAACAACAATAATAATATATTGAGTATTATTTTATATAGTAGGATTTGAAAGTATTATGTACGCAAACTTTATTCCTACCTTATAAAGTTAGAAATATTGTTTCCAATAAATTCTCGGCTCACAAAAGCATAAACACCACATTAATGAAAATATAGACAAGAATGAACAGTACCAAAAAGCCATATAGAATCATAATAAAATTAAATTTATTTTATCTTTTTTAAATAAAACATTTATTAAAAGCCGTTCCTCATTTTTTAGTGTTTTAGGGCCACAAAACTGAAATTTCACTCTATTCCCAGATTTTCGTGTGTTATAACTCACGCTATTTGCATGCATCCGGGCGAGCGAACCTGAATCGCCTAAAATTGTGTCGGACCATCAAAAACGACTTAAGGAACAATAGTTATTGCTTTGCCATGATTGTTCCTCGTTTTTTGGTGATTTAAGGCTATACAACCGTAATTCTGCCTGATTCCCATATTTTCGTGTGTTATAGCCACGTCATCTACATGCATCCGGGCGACCGGACCGGAACCGTCTAAAAAATTTTGGACCATAAAAAATAACTAATGAACAATAGTCATCGTTTCGCCATGTTTGTTACTCAATTTTTGACATTTAAGGGTCATAAAACTAGAATTACTCCCGACTTATTAGAAGTTTTTTCCGGGACTTATTTATGTAAAAATTATTAAATATCTATAAATATTTGAGAGTAAATTCAATAATTATTCTATATTATTAATTTAAAATTACAGTAAAAATCATAAACTTTAAATTTTGAATTCGTGTTGAATCGGTCACTCTTATTAATTTTTCTGTGTCATTTGCTTCTCTAGGACTAACGACCACAGTTTCTTTCTTCTTTCTCTTGTTGTTGGGCATAAACAAACATAACATAACAGCTACCAATAACACCTACCTGCTCTACATTTTTGTGAATATAATCTATTTATTCTTGGTCTTATTACACTATTTTTGTTGGCAATAATTGATTGACAGCGTTTTCTTGGATCAGTTCAATGTAACAAATTCTGTTGAACCTAATCCCTTAATTTATATCTTTATCTATTTGATATCATCAATATAGGCTTCTTTATTAATCAAAACTTACCCTTGTTGGTGAGCTTTTTATGATTCCATGTTCAAAGAAACAGTCAAATATTATTGCATGCGTATAAAATAGGGGCGAAGCTATATGTCTTAAATGATGGTTAATTAATTATTTTTTGTTAAAAAATTATACTGTATATATAGGTAAAATATTAAGTTTTAGAGGTATATAAACGTACACTGGACATCTTTTATCGAGAATTTTTTTTCCCACTTGTTTCAAGTTTGACTACCTGGAAAAAATTCTAGTTTCGCCATTGATATTGTAAGTTGTAACAGTCCAGCTTGCTAATGATATTGTTCGCTCTGAACCTAGGCGTGCACGAATTTAAAACATATCACTAGGATCTAAGGTTTGTTAACTTATATATAGCATCACTCTTGTGGTTTGCTGATATAAGACTCTGTCTAAAGTCTGGGATATTACATGTATAAAAGTCAATCTTTATAAAAAGTAAAAAGATAACACAAAATTTATAGAAAAGTTTAACAGTATTTTAATTGTTGGTGTGCTCCTTTTAACGACTGAATTTTCCACACTACTCATCCCCCAAAAATTCTAAAGACGACAACATCATAAAATACTGTCTACTTTGTTATCAAGGATCTTTCTTGTTCTTTCTTTGAAATTTGTCACTTTTGGACTTCTCTTCTATTTCTTGAGGGAATCCAAAAGTTGTAAAAACACTGTGAAAATGTGACATTTTAGCATTTTCAAACTTTTTTAATCATTTCAAAACAGTGACATATGCTCAAGATAAGATTAAATTAATAATATGTTGGGGGTACCCTAGCCTAATTAATACAGTAATTTCCATAAAAGAAATCATTTTTCTTCAACTTAAAGATACATAACCTAATCACAATCATTACATCTCGTGACACTCAGTATTTTACAGTAAGGAACTTATAATCATTTTCAAACGAGCTTAATTAAGACATGTTCTCTTAATGATTTTGATTTAACAGTTAATTTTGCATATCAAGGTTAGTTTGTACTGAAAGTAAGCTAACCTAGTTGGATTTAATCCTCAAAATCTAATGATAGGGCCAAGACTCCATTTGGAACTACTCTTAGGGTTTCATATAGCCCGTACGGACAATACCGTAGGCAGAGGTGAATTTAGAGCAAGTTTTGTGAGTTCGAACTAAACTCATCACTTTCAGCTCCAAGCAGGGGGTGTTCATAAAAACTCGAAAAATCGAACTAAACCGAAAACCAAACCAAATCGACCAAAAAAATCGAAATTTTTCGGTTTGGTTTTGGTTTTGAATTTTAAAAACCGATCAAATTTGGCTTGGTTTTGGTTTTAATCAGAAAAAAACCAAACCAAACCGACCATAGGAGTAACTATTTTAAATTTATTATTACATATATATATATATATTGTTATAAAAAGTTTCAAAAAAATTATGGTAAATGTTAATAGTTTGTACTTTTAATATAGTTCTTTACCTTTACATTCTAGTTTGATTAGTAGTTTTCTTTTGTTTAGTGTAAGAATCGATTTCGTGTCAAAAATAACATATTTTTAATTCAGTCCTTAAATTATTCATCACTATTTGATTCAATTATCATCAATATATCTTGGTAAATAATAGATTTCTCAAAGGACAATTGGTTTGATAGTGTTACATTGAAAATGTGGTCGCCGGAATATGTGTTTGGTATTGTATGTCTTATATTTAAGAAAAAACCGACAATAACCGAAAAAATCGAAAAACCGACATAAATCGAATCGAGAAAAACCGACTTAATTGGTTTAGTTTGGTTCTAATATTTGAAAAACCGAATTACTTGGTTTGGTTTCTTTTAAGAAAAAAACCGATCCAAACCGAAATATGAACACCCCTAGCTCGAAGTATGTAAGAAAATTAAAAAATTTACATATAGTACTAAGATTGCACTCATTTATAATGCTCAAAATCTAATGATAGGGCTAAGACTCGATGTGGAACTACTCTTTAATTAGAACCATAGAGTTTCATAGCCTAGCCGGTTAGATGATAATGCCAGAGTGGATCTAGAGCGAGTTCTGTAAGTTCAATCTGAACTCATCACTTTTAGCAAGAGATTAAAATTTACACATATAATACCAGGGGTTATTTGGTTTGAGTTCGAGTCTCCCAAGAGCAAGGTGGGAAGTTCTTGGAGGGAAGGATGTTGGGGTCTACTTTGGAAACAGCCTCTCTACCCTAGGGTAGGGGTAAGGTCTCCGTACACACTGCCCTCTCCAGACCCCACTAAATGGGATTATACTGGGTTGTTGTTGTTGTTGTATTTGGTTTGAGGACAAGTTATGATGGGATTACTTATACTGAGATTAGTTATGCTGAGTTTAATTATCCTAGTATTGTTTCTTATTGACTGTTTGATATGTTGTATTAATTCTAAAATTGTCAATTTTACTGATTTATCCTGTAATTACTGTTCCTCCCTCTAATAGGTATAAGTTAGCCCGATACTATTTTTAATCCTAAGATAACTTATCTCGGGATTCGTAACCAAAGAAGGGATAAGACGGTACTAAATTTTTATCTCGAAATTATTTTTTCTTATCCATCATACCAAACGACCCCTACGAGTACACTCATTGAAAACCCAATTTTAGATTTGCCTATGACTGTTAGCTTGTGTGCCCTTAAGCCTTTTATGTTAGTAAAGCCATAGTTCTGAACCATTGTTGGAAAAGTAAGAAAATAAGTCAGATATCTGAAATATGATACAAATAAAACTGGAGAAAAACCTAGTTCAAGAAGACAAATCACTCATTTTTAAGTGTTTACATTGATGATCTAATGAAATATTACATCACATAACTAAACCCCTAGCAATTGCTTGATTCATTTTCAAACTAGTAGTTCCATACACAGGCAACTCATTTCTAGTTGCATGAACATGACTAATCATGCCAATATTCTCAAGTTCAAACAAATCTGAACTTGCACAACTTCTACTATCATCTTCTTCTTCTTCCTCTTCGTCTTCACTCTCGTAAAATCCTCTGTATTGATTCTTGTTTATGTGTTTTCCCTCGAAGTTTCTGAAGCTCCCTACTTTTGGAACATGCCAAATTCTTGGTTCCTCATTCTTGTATATGCTCTTGTGACCACATATCCTAGGCCGAGGGTCTTCCGGAAAGAGCCTCTCTGCCTTCTTGAAGGTAGGCATAAGGTGGGCGTACATATCACCCTCCCCAGACCTCACTTGTGGGATTGCACTTGGTATATTGTTGTTGTTGTTGCTCTTGTGACCACATGGTTGACAATCTTCGTCAACAATTACAGTAACAGGGCAAAATCTAACTGATCTTTTCGATTTACCTCTCGTCGAAGAAGGGGTACTTTTGTTTAAGCAAGAAGAACTTGTAGGCAATGAACATGTCACAGTACTACTTAAGTCATTCACTGATCTTGATTTCCTCACTGAACTCCAATCTTCCATACCTTGTTGGTGGTTGTGGTCGTGGTGGTTCTTCTTCATATTTCTCGAATTAAATATGGAATTCAAGAAGTTTGCTATTTTCCCACCTGGTGAAATAGGCTGTTTTACCTTTTTCAAGTCACCATAAATTTTCAAGGCTCTTGTTTTTGTTCTCATAAACCTTCCTCCTTCACATTTTGGAGTTGTTTCTGCAGACAATGTAACAACATTTTCTGATCGAACAAGTATTTCACGAACTTGTCTTGTTGGTTTTGGCAATGTCTGAAAAAGTAATGATTTAGATGTAGATCTTGTAGCTGACTCAGTTTCAGAGGAAGAAAACATGCTTGAGTCAGTTGATGAACTTGAATCTGAACTAAAGTGTCTTGAGCTTTGAGTATACTTGTAACTTTCCATCCATTTCTCAATCAAGATTGCTCGTCGAAGACAAGTAATCTCTTCTTCAGTTTCCACATCATTGTTCCTTTTATTCTGAACATGGTTCTCTTCTCCACGTTTTTCTTCATCAATGGATTGGTAAATGGCTTCCAACAGAGAGGAAGAAAATGATGGCGTCTTTCGCCTTTGCTGTAGCCTTTCCTTTCTTATTATTGGCTTTTCCCACGAAGACATTTTCTGAGTACAAAACTGAGTTTAACCAACTGAGAAATATGAATGAAATGAACAAGGCAAAATGAGAAATAAACAAAGACAAAAATATGAAAGGGGAGGTGGGGGATTGTGGTTGATGTTACTGACTAGGAAGTAGAATGCATTTATATAAAAAGAAGGAAACTTACCGCGCGTGCGTGTGATTCTGCCAGAATAGCCAAGTGCTGGTCAGTTTCCTTTACTGTCGTTGTCTACTTCTGGCTATTTATTAAATTTATAACCAACAAAAAGAGTACAGTAATTGATTACTCAATATTCAAATACTTCTTGTACAAAGGTATAATTATTATTTCAGAAGCACTTATATCTCCAAAGTGTAAGGGTGGAGTATAAATGAGCATACTTCAATGTCTACCAGCAGTATCATGAGATAGCACACGTTTTGTTTTTACAAATTCTTTCAAAGGAGATTAAAGACCAAGGACAAAAGAAACTTTGTGGAAAAATAGTACTTCTCTATAGTAAAAATAATGTCAAAAATACCCTTGGTGGAAGTCATGTTTGACATTTTGCAGTAGTAGATTTGACAGGAGAAAAGGGGAGGAAGAGAGAGACTCTCAAGATTTAATCATGCAGTTGATTAAAATTCTAAGTAAACCAAATAGAAAAGAAAAAAAAAAGACTAAAGCATGGTATCTAAGTGGGAGGGTAGAGGGGCCGGCACATGCTCACGTAAGTTGCAAACAATTGCACCAACTAGCAGGGGCGGATGTAGGTTCAACTGAACTCATAAATTTTGATACAGAAAGTAAAAATCTATTTGTAATATTCATTAAAATTGCAAAAACAGTAAATATGAACCCATAACTTTAAAAATATAAAGTTCAATACTAAAAACCTTAAAAATTGAAACCATATAGTTTAAATTCTGGATCCGCCTCTGTCAACTAGGGCTGGACCAGCTAACGTACGGGGGATTTCTTGATTATACAACAACAAAAAGAACCAGAAAATGAATCAAAAACAAAATGGGCATTTATTGCACTTATTGCAGTTTCACCCACATCACATTTGAGTGTATCATTCCAGGCAAAATCTAAGGGTAGTGATTTAGAGGCCAGAAATGACTTCAGAAGAGAAATAAGCCATATAATTGAGCAGAGATCATTGTAAGCATCACTATGCAACCATGCCATTGTAGCCACTCAATGGATCACTCTTTTGTTCATGATCAATTCTAGATTATTTCATCCCCGTGCAGTATGGAGTGCACCTCAGTTGGCCCCTGCGGAGTTCAATCTGTCAACATCAACTAATTGGTACAAATCCCCTCGCCTTTGTTTTTGAAATGGAAAGTATGTTCTGCACATCAAAAAAGGGCCAGAAAACGAGTTTGGGTAAATGAATGGGCCAGAAGAAGATAATCATGACTTCTAGATAAGCTCTAAGCACGAACATAAAATGGCAAAGTGGACATATTGACGCCTCCATCCAACAAAAGGGACGGACGATTAACCATTAAAAGATCATTTAGGATGACTAACATTGACATAAAAATGCAGGGAAGCAACACATGGAAATAACGGAACAAATAAAGTGTGAATACATATTTGATCTAAAACTGATCTGGGAGGTACGGGAGAGACTCACCTTCTCTGCTCAATTACTGAATAATCAATCTCTGCTATTAGTGTAGTCTCCTCATGTTCTGTTGTCACAAGCACTTCTCCAAACTGCCAGGTTTAGTTTCTTAGTATGCTTTTCATTTTCTTTTTTGGGAAGAGGGGAGGGGGGCGGAATTGGATGCATGGGTAATCAGCATAAGATATTTAGTTACAGTTGAAGCCATGTTTACAAAACATGTGTTCCTTATATAAAATTCTTTTTTCCACCATTCATCTGCTCGTTAGTAAAAGCTTTTTTAAAACTTTTCCGTTTCTTCTTGAAAAGTCACATGAGGAAGATGTTAACTAAGATCATTGAAACAAGGCACGTCAGACATCAAATACTCACCGGTCCAACAAGAGTGGAGTGTCCCCAAGCTACATAACTAGAACCAATATCTCTGGCGGGTGAACAAGTTGCTACATACAGCTGAGATAAATATGTACAGAAGAAATAAGACCAGATCTTTGGAATAATAAACACAATCAGCCAACAATGAGATTCAGAAGAAAATAGTGCTCAACTCAGAAGTTTAACTTCTGTAGGGACAGACAAAAGTTCTACATTTGAATTGATGCTTATAAGCAGCAGAGTAATACTATAACATGATTTGATCCTACTGTTAAGTAGAAACTTAAAATTCCTACTCAACTATAAATGATAAGAAAGAGGAAAAAGATAAAGCATTTTCACATCAAAGAAGCACCCCGCTTCTCACAGGGAAATTATAGTGTCTTCAGTTTTGGAAATTTAAGCATACTGAAAACATCCATGAAATCCATAATGGATTACATGGCCAAGAATTTACATGTTTCCCGCCACAGAGACAAAGAAACAGAAGAATCTTTAACATCACATAAAGCAGTGCGTTTGTATTGGTATTGAACTCTTGAAATCTTCCAACCATAGCAGCGCATACATAAACATCAAAGAGGTTCAAGAAACTTTGCAACTAAAACTTTCTAAGACCAATCGCGCAAAAGCAATGAGATTAAGATGTGGAGCATATTGGTATCAGCAGTATACCTGGCAATCCGCAGCCCTGCAGGTCAAGCAACATAGATGTTACTAGTTATTCTCTTTGTGCATGTAAAGTCAAATTATTCTACAGACTTCATCAAAACTTGACTACATATGTAAATGAACGAAAAGGAGTGTCCTCAAAATTCAATGCATCAAGAAGGAACCAAAACATTTAACGGATATAGTCTCTCCATATAATTTAACGAATTTATTGCGCTCTCAAAGAGTTGACTAGTTTCCAAACTGAAACCTACAAGGACTAGTTACCATTTTAAAGATAAAAGTTAAGGAGTGACAGAAACAACCAATCAAAAAAGTTACAGAAACAAAAAAAAAGAATTGGAAGAGAAAATAAAACGATACTAACAAACCCCAACATAAAATTATATGGAGTTAAAGACAAAAAAAACATCCATCAATTTCCACAACTTAGCAATAATAACATAGCCTAATGCAAGACGGTTAAATCAAAAAATGAAAAAGAAAAACTTAGCCTAATGAAAGAATAACAATAGTGTTTGCTATAATGTTTCCAAGATAAAAATCAATAGAGTTGAGCACATGGACAACAATAATTATCAGTAACAATTTGTTGAACGTCTCAAAGTACACACTTTACTCACAAGATGCCCTTGTTTACTCCACTATTAGGGGTAATCAAGAAAAGGTTTTATACGTTGTGATTTGTTTTCAATATCTCTGCACTAAGACATTTAACAAACAAACTATACAGCATGTGAAATGATGACTATCCATTATGATTTCATTTGTCAAGAATATCAGTGGTATTTGCACATTTAGTTGCTAAAAATGAATGCCAGAAACTAAGATGAAACTCAACATTTCGCAACTCCTTTTTACAATTCAAAAAGATTTCAACATCAAAAGAGAAGATCACAAAGATAGCCCCAATAATATTTTGTAACAAATGATATAAAGGATCCAAAGATAGCCCCCAATGATTCTTCATTTCTTTGTAACAAATAATATTAAGGAACCACAGCATCCCTAGTAACAAGCTAGCACAGCTTCTAAGGAATCAGCCTTTCTTACACGATAGGCTAACGGTTAGTTACATATGTACTGATCAGAAAAATATGTAGTTCTAAGTTCGTCACTACCTTGCCCGTTGCAACAATTCCCAATGCAGTGGACCAGTGGTCATGTTAAAAGCGCCAGGATAACAGAGCAGATGAGCACCTAACATATAGGAAAAAACAGTACTTGATAAAAATTGAGCTCATAGTGGCACGGTAAAACAGACATAGTAGCCCATTTGCTCCCATTTCCAAAATCTAGATGAGGCAGGAATGCAATTCCCATGTCACAACTAAATTATGGTCTGGGTAATGGCCATTTTATGATGTAGAGAATATGATGAACCACATATTCTGCAGTGTATTTCCACTATCTTTAACTTGTCAATGCTTCCATTCCGATCACAAAAAAGTACAATCTTCCAATGTCTCAGAAGTGAAGAACTTCTTTTGATCGGAGATCAGAAGTAAAGAACATAACTTGTAGGTCTACAAAGTTCAGTAGAATAAGAGAAGACAGATACGGTAGGTCTTCTGGATGAACATTACATAACAAAGCAGAATAACTTCCTTGCGTAGGGAGACGATGGGAAAGTTAAATAATGCTAGTACACAAATTGAGAAGTAGATAACTAATACCTCTTGCAGCATAGATAGCTGCCAATTCTTGAAAGCGAATGTCATAGCATATACCAATACCAATACGTCCAACCTCTGCGTATGAAATTAACTAGTTACTTCTGGTAGCTCTACTGAATGTAGTAAATACTTTGGCATAAAACCACAGAAATACACATTTACATCAACTAAATTCAGAAAAAGAGAAAAATGTTGGCTATATGATGTGCATCATTCCTAGTGAAGAGCTGCAGCTAACAAGATATCTTCAAAAAGCGGACACCAGTACAAAAGAATAAAACAGCAGGTGCTGATTAGTACTATGACACTCACCATCAGACTTAGAAAAAGATGCAAGTTTCCTCCTACGTCAGAATACCTCATGAACTTTTTATTTGAACTAGTCAAACAAGGGCATAACCAACCGATCAAAAAAGGGCATATCCAACTTGTAAGCTCCAAATTTTATACCAAACTGAATAGGTGAACAATGTATAACTTAATTTGGTAGAAAGCTTGTCTAACCTGTGTCTACAATAGTAGGTCTCGCTCCAGCTGTAAGAGTCTTTGATTCTTTGAAAGTCATCTTTCCTGGAATGTCAATGTCAAAGAGATGTATCTGCAAAAAAAATGATTTCTGATTGAATTAGTTAAACCACTAAGGAAGGCTCAAGAATTCTAAACAAGCAATTAAATAAATTTATCAGAAGTAGATATGATGAACACATTTGGATGGCAAACGCTTGTGTCATAATCATTTTCCTTTTTTGTGTGTTTTTCTTATAACTCTTTCCAAATGAGAGAGCAAATGTGCAGACCTTCCTATGCTTGGCCATAAGCTTGCCATCTGTGCCGAAGACACAACAAGTGTTATATAATTTATCACCGATGCGCTCAGGTATAGAGCCACCAATAATTGTAATCTTTAGACTCCGAGAAACTTCAGATAACATCCTTGTTGAAGGAGATGCATCTCCACCAGCATCGATGTCCTCGGCATATACTGGAAAACTGTCATTGGAATATGGACTATTCCATATTTCCTGTCATAGTAGGAAGTGGTTCTGTTAATTTAATACTTACTTTGAAACAGGAGGAGAAGCGTAAAAAGAGATACTAATGGAGCAAACCGTTGAATGTACACAATAGTAAGCCAGCATAGGGCATTAAGCATCATGAGTTGAACAATGTCAAAGAAAGATCTTAGAACTCTCTCACTGCAATCAAATACAAAGAAATGCCGGACAGAAAATAAAGACTATTTTCGTGATCATAATTGAGGAAAGCAAATTAAGTAAGAACAAGGAAATAGTTATGTGAAACATTTTGAAAACGGGAACAGATTCTATTTCTTATGTTTTCAGATTTTTCGAAACAATTAATATCATAATTTAGTTCAGAAATGAACTTAAGGCCCACTATTCGTGGAATTCTGATATCAAAAAGCCTCCAATAAACCATGTGAGTCATAGTGATGAATCTTGCCGGTAATAACAGATTAAAATGCAGATACCCTACTGGCAACAGAATCTGTCTCTGCACGACTCTTCCTTACTTGAGTCTAGAGAGACGACAACATTGAGCTGGTTCAGAGAAAATTTCTAGAAAATAAAAGGAAACTTACAGGGAGAAGAATAAGCTGAGCACCCTGGCCTGCAGCATCTTCTATTGCCTGCTTAGCATGAGCGATGTTTCTCTCCTTGTCGCTAGTTACAGATAATTGGCAAAGAGCAATCTTGAACTGATGCACAAAAGCAAATTATGACATCATAATGCAGCTCTAAACCGCTAATTATTGCTCAAGTTGAAATGGCAGTCCATAAACAAGAAAATAGTTCCAACTTTTAAATATTTTATGAGATTTTAAAATACCTCCTCATTTGACTGCAAATATATAGTAGTAAAAAAAAAAAAAGGTTCACAAATGTAATTATAACCATGAAAATATTAAATCAGTATGATCATTTTGTATTACTGAACCTATTGAAAGTCTCAAACACATAAGTAACACCTTTGAAGACGATAAAATTGGACTCAATTTGGTATCCTAATAAGTAACTGTTCAAAAAAGCCCGCATTTTGCAACTTGAAGTCAGCAAAGAAGAATTAAAGAGAAAATTGAATAGATTAATATATGCAAATGTAATAAAAAGTCAGTAGAAGTTGCCTTGGTGACAGGAGGAGTAGGCAAGGGAAGTGCGGCAGGAACCCTAGCTTTCTCAGCCTTGAACGATGCTTCCATTGTTGCTGAAACAATGGAACGCGAAAAGTTCCAGAAGTTTCTCTTATTGACGGGATTGCTGTGATGAATAAACGAAAATGCAGAATCTGAGCGAAATTTGAAAGAGAGAGAGGAATTGGTAAATGGAAGAACGTTACGGTAGCAAGTCGAGATCCCAGTGGCTTTCATTTTCAGAGCTCTGTTTTTGTGCTAGCGCCTGGGTTTACTTGTACGATTCGTGATGAAGTTCAATTTTATTTATTAGCCCCTTTTCTTTGGGAAAATGGCAATAAGATCCCTTCACTTTTCGAAAATGATATTCGTTTTATTTTATTCAGCCCTTTTTCTTTGGGAAGATGGCAATAAGATCCCTTAATTTTTCGAAAATAATATCTTTACACTAATAGCCAGTCATATTCACTATTTATTTTTTCTAGCCATATACATAGGTTTTACATAATTATACACATGTAATGTAATACGTAGATTAAAGCTTATATTATACATTCAATGGCTATTTTTAGTTTAAGGGATTAGGTGGTAGGTTATTTGGGTTAATTCTTTAATTATATGTCACGATCGAAACCATGCAACTTAAGGTAAAAATTTCATGGCGGAACCTATTTGGAAAAGCTTGAAGAAGTGGGTGCTAAATTTTGAATATGAAAATTGAGTTTAAATCAAGTAGGTATTTGAAAAACTTGGAAACATTGAAATCATCGTTGCTGCAAGCATGAAGAAGTGGGTCTTGAACTTTAAATTTTGAATTTTGAATATAGAATTTGAGTTTAAATCAAGTAAACGTTGTCGAAAGAACTTACAAATATTATCAGGGATGAAGATTAGAAGCTCAAACTTCAGAAAAACTTATTCTGAAATTTGGCCTTGGTAAGCCAAGCTTGAGGTGCATATGTCATAGTTAGGCTTGGCAATGCCAAACTTCAGGCGCATATGTCGGAAGTTTAGCCTTAAAAAGCCAAACTCCAGGCACATATATTAGAAGTTTGGCCTTATCAAGCCAAACTTCTAGTGTGTAAGCTGGACGTTTGCCTGCACAATGTCAGACTTCGGTCACAAATTTGTAACTTTGACCGTGTATATCGAAAATTATTTTTAAAATGGCCAAACGTACAAAAAAAATTATATATTTCGGCTATGCCTTAAATGTTGGTCCTCAAATCGGCTATTTGTGCACTTGGCCCCAACTAAAGTGGATTTGTGAAGGCCCAAATTGTTCTCACTCCTTTATCTAGACGCAAATCCAAATTTTGTTGTTAACACTTGTTCTCCTATAATTAAAGATTCAAATAGGCTGAGACATTGTATTCATATGTAAACCAAAGACTGGATGTCAAGGCAAACTTTCCTCCCGGATGAGAACTTTTTTGGCCTTTCTCGTTGCTACCGCAACATCCTCCGCCGTCCTCCTTTCTCATATTTTTATTTTTCTTTTAGCATAATACCTTAGACCCTCCCTAAACTTGACTCAAATTATAAATATCCTTCTCGAACTATGTCTGGTCTTAATTACCCCCTTCAATTTGGCCTTTTGAGAGTATTACCCCTAGATGTGATGTGGCAAAAAGTGTGGGTGCACTCACCTGCCACGTGAATTTTTCTGTCTATGTGGCATTTTGTTTGAAAAATAAAATATATTTTTTACCTTTTTAAGAATATTACTTTTTAGATAAAGAATTTCGAATACAATTTATAATAAAACTTGAATAGAACTACATTATTTAGGCTAAATATTTTTATTTGGCCAAAAATAATAATGTTTTAGTTAATCTTTTATTGAATGTAAGCTGAAAATAATAATTTATACAATTGAAATAAATATTCAAGGTATCTAAAAAGTTATAAAAAATACATAGTTTGAAATTAACTATTTTGGCTATAATTTTTTATATAGCTCTAAATTACNATAAATAGTCATTGAATCAAAAGAAGAAATAAAAAGAGTGTACAATTACAAGAAATTACAAGTGCAATTGTACATTCTTTTTATTTTTTTTTTTTGATGCAATGACTATTTATTTCAACTATGTATTTTTTATAACTTTATAGATGCTTTGACTATTTATTTAAATTGTATAAATCTTTATAGTCAAGTCAAATTCAACAAAAGATTAACTAAAACTTTATTAATTTTGGCCAAATAAAAATATTTAGCTTAAATAATGTAGTTATATCCAAGTTTTATTATAAATTTTTTTCGAAAAAAATTATCTAAAAAAGTAATATTCTTAAAAAGGTAAAAAAAAAATATTTAAAAAAAAGGCCACATAAACAGAAAAATTCACGTGGCAGGCGAGTGCACCCACAATTTTTGTCATATCAGCGTCTAAGGGATAATGGCTCTCAAAAGGCCAAGTTGAGGGGGTAATTAAAACCGGACATAATTTAGGGAGGATACTAATAATCTGAGCCAAATTTAGAGGTGATTTAAGGTATTTTGCCTTTTTCTTTTCTTGGTAAGATCTTGACCATTTACTTTGGTTCTTCTTTATTTTGCTGGCATATCTTTTTGTTGGTTTGGTATTTGCCAAATCAAAAAAAAATTGACATTTACGTACTATAGTTGGTTTAATTTAGAATCGTTAGATTTGTGTTTAGTAGTTACATTTTAATTAGATATTCAATAGGCCAGATTCCAAGCTTATTTTTAGCCAAAAGTGCTTTTTTTGTTGTCAAAAGCACTTTTGACCAAAAATTGAGGTGTTTGGCCAAACTTCTTGAAGGACAAAAAGTGATTTTGAGAAGAAGCAGAAATAGTTTTAGAGAAGCAAAAAAAAAATAGTTTCTCTCCAAAAATACTTTTTTGAGAAATACTTTTGAGAAAAATACACTTAGAAGCAATTTTTTAAAGTTTGGCCAAACACTAATTGTTGCTCAGAAGTGTTTTTCAAACTAATTAGCCAAACACAAACTGCTTCTCACCAAAAATACTTTTGAGAAAAACACTTTTGAAAAAAAACACTTCTCAAAATAAGCTGATTTTTGCAGCTTGGCCAAACGAGCTATTAAAGTTGAATTGTCGACATGAAAATTTGTGCCACGTTCAAAGAGCGGTCGATGTCTTCGGCATATGTATTCAACAATATGTATTCAACAACCAAGAAATTTAATATAAAAAAAAAATTGACACATTAGTTTCCTAGATGTGTTGGCCATATCTAGCGCGGAACAAAGTTAAGCTTGAACAAAGAAAAGAGACTTTCCCCTTATATATAAACATTTTTGCATATCCAACATCAAAATCTCTTCTTTTTTTCAATCAACATCAAAATTCTCAACCCTTAAAATCTTATACCCAAAAGAAAGATTTTAATTTCTTTGCCATCCCCTTTAAGCCCACCATAATATAGATGAAGGAAATTAAACAAAGAAAATTAAAAGAACATGGTGTCCAACAACCAAGGTGGTTGTTCACAAATGTAACAAAACTTAGATTCTTCTCTGTATGTTGCCTCTCTCGTACTATTATCTGGCTTCATATATATAACGAATATACTGGGCGTTGCCAAAGAAGTGCAACAGTAAGTAGGCAACATCTCCTTTAAACTGGCAGCAAACAGACAAATTTAGCAATATTTGCAAGCACTCCTATCCCAGGTATTGCTTGTGTATCCTAGCACGATTTTCTTCCCACCATAACCTGGCATGCACTTCTCCAAATTTTTCTCGGCTGCATTGACGTGCATAAGTTTATATCAGCCTCAATCAGAAAAATCATACATAAAGAATAAATGATGAGAGGCAGAAGAAGTAGCTACAGTAGCTTTGAGTCCAAGTCCTTGAGAAAATATATATAGGAAAATATGTAGTTCTCATGGCATATGAGCGTTCTCTCTTTATGTTTTTCTTCTTAATGTAAGCGGAGCGTCGCAACACTAAAATTGTTGCCGTGTGACCTATAGGTCACGGGTTCGAGCTGTAGGAGCGGCAACTAATGCTTGCATTAGAGTAAGCTGTCTACATCACACCCCTCGGGGTGCGGCTCTTAATTCCCTCGACCACGCGAGATGCCTTGTGCACTGGATTGCCCTTTCTTGGCTTACTATCAAGCATTATAACAATGTGTAAGAAACTAAACATGTATGTGAAATAAATATACACAAACTAACACTTTGTCAAGCATGCTATGATGAAAACTTTAGCGAGAATGCTCTTCTTGCACTTATTATTAAAATGGACAGTAGTGGTGCAACTGCAATGACAGCATTTTGAGGCAATAATTTGACAGATTTTTTAGAGGTCCACCTGCATAAGTAGGCCTGCAGAGTAGGTCCCGTCCCCCCTCACATCATACTTAGGTCACTTGAGAAGATGTAACTTGAAATATTTGTACTATTGCAAGCAAATATGCCTGTTTTAGTTCACTAATTATTAGTATGAAGTGGTGAGATGAAGCTAACCTGAATCTGACACGTTTGAGTTCTCTTCTGCCATTTGGTAGCGCTTGTATAGTGATGTAAACTCCAGGCTCATCTTGCTCAACCCATTCAGTTTCAAGATCACTGGCATTGCTGATGGATAGCTCTCCAGAGCGATCTGCATCTCTTGATGTGCTAGTCCTAATAGAGGCATCCATAGATGATATCTCTGTCTTTGCTCCACTGATGCTTGAGAGTTTTGGAGTTGAGGCGACACCACAAGAATCATAATTATAGCGAGAATGCGTCGAGTGTTGTTCAAGAGAATCTGAAGATGAATACATCGGACGGTACAAAGTATGGGGCAGTCGTTCTTTAGTGAGCGGGGGTGTCACAGGACTGTCTTCGATGGATTCAATTTTTGAACTCTATGAAAGAACAGAAAATTGATATTCATGTAAACGAAAAAGAGTAATAAAAACGAAACAAATATTTAGCACATATAAACAACATGAAGTAGGAATTATGTGTACCCCGTCTTCAGATCTCGGAGGTGTTGGCAGGGGGAAAGCTTGGCGATTCAACCTCTGGACATTATAAAGCTCCATTACCTTCTCACAATTCTCTGCCCACCACCTCTGAGCTTGATATTTATTAAACATTTCTCGACTATTATAACAGAATAAACACAAGTCAGAAATCTGGATGCATTTATAGAGAAAATAATTTGGAACGTGCGATTAATTGAACTTAATAATACATACATAAGCTCTTTTCTTATTATTTTCATTGAACTACATTATTTTAAAGTGAACATATATGATATTTGAAGTGAACATATATGAGGTAGTTCCTTGTTATTACACAGTGTGTCATTCTTACCGGCAGTATTGGCACTATTCTTGTATTTTCGTATTCTTATATCTTTGTTATTACATCCTGTCCCATTTGCTTCCGTTGTCCTACTACCTTGTTGATGCTATTGTTTGTCTATTGCTTCCTTTTCTGCTCTTGAGTCGAGTGTTTACCGGAAATAACCTCTCTACTTTCATGAGGTAAGGGTAGGGCCTGTGTACACACTATCCTCCCCCGACCTCACTTGTGGGATTTCACTGAGTTTATCGTTGTTGGTATATATATGAGGTAGCTTGGCCTTTAATTTAACATGAAACTAGGTCATTGATTGCTATTTGGTTTATGCAATGCATCTCCAAAGCATCTGTTATGTTACCAACTTTAAGTTTTAGGTATAATTTTACTATTTTAAGTAGAAAATATGGTAAGGTAGAAATGAAGAAGTGGGAAACAAAAGAAAGTAAATGAGATCAGCAATAGTTTTGGTAGTCAAAGCCTAAACATATCATAGCAAGTGATTTAATTAGTTGATTATGTTATGGAGTAAGTGTCCTTTTTCATGGCCTACCACTCACACAAGCTTTTAGACAAAAAGGAATCCCCTGCATAATTTAAGGGGACCAATAACTCAAAAACTGGCTTTAATGCATGGATAAAATTAAATGCACAACCTTTGACTTTGCTTAGAGGACATCCTATCCTATCCTTCACCAACCTAGAAAATGATTAAATCTATTTCACGGGGATGGATAGTGACTCACAGGCCATTGAACAGATTATGAAGAAATACTGTTCAACAATGATTACTTGCGACCGTATTTTACATACATATTTATATGATAATCGGAAGGTTGATGACTCTTACCACAAATCTTGTGATCCACGGATTGCACTAAGGTACAGAGAAAGGATTCAGGATTTGAACTTGATCAAATCGGCCTTTGAAGTCTAACACTGAACTTAGGATGTGTTTTATGAATTGGAAAATGAGTGGTTTTATTACTTATTTTTTCGTGTTTAATTGGTAAATGAAAAAAATTTTCCGAAAAATATTTTCCATTATTTGATTAGTGAGTAGAAATTTTTTTTTTGAAAAATATATAATTTAGGCAAATACTATTGGGTGGAGGTGAAGGGTTGGGGGTTGGGGCTGGGCAGGGTTGAGGGTGAGTGGGTGGGTTTGGGGGGGGAGAGGGGTTGGGGTTGGGTGTGAATTAAGGTGGGGAAGGTTAAAAAAAAAAGTTTCCCCTCCTCTTAGAAGAGAAAATATTTTCTTGGAGGAAAATGAGTTCGCAAGAAAAATATTTTCGTTCCTACCAAACACACCCTTATCGAACTTTTAGAATAATGAATTCAAAATTAAATATCAGTACAGATTTTAGTCTCACATATATATATATATATATATATATATATATATATATATATATATATATATATATATATAT
This sequence comes from Nicotiana glauca, assembly GCA_026770625.1. Classification (NCBI taxonomy): domain Eukaryota; kingdom Viridiplantae; phylum Streptophyta; class Magnoliopsida; order Solanales; family Solanaceae; genus Nicotiana; species Nicotiana glauca. The sequence goes on from MU708094.1 coordinate 160,187, forward strand.
ATCCCGTATAAAAATTATTGGGTTCGCTCTAACAGGCTACATTTGCCGCTACAAAGGTGAGGCCTACATTATTCAATTGCACTCCAAAAGTCTTTGATTGGCTCCCACTTTCTAGCGTTACTGTTGGGATTAAAGTGGTGGTGTGAATGGGAAATGAGGGAAGAAGGTGAAAAGGCAACTTTAGCTTTTGCACTTTGTCCCTCATTGGTTAAAGACAAGCATTTTGTTGGGTTTAAATATAGAAGCACTTCCTTAAGCTCTTAAAAAGAGATAAGAG
>MU708094.1:165278-189687 GCA_026770625.1 Nicotiana glauca
TATATCCGATATATGTTCACTACGGAAAGTTCAAAGGGAAACCTACTTATCCCGATGCAATTAGTCCTTAGTTGCGAATCACACAAAATTTTTCATGCATGTTCATCATTCCCCATTCATGTGGGGGATTGTTGGGGTTAAAGTGGTGGTGTGAATGGGAAATGAGGGAAGAAGGTGAAAAGGCAACTTTAGCTTTTGCACTTTGTCCCTCATTTGTTAAAGACAAGCATTTTGTTGGGTTTAAATATAGAAGCACTTCCTTAAGCTCTTAAAAAGAGATAAGAGGAAGGGGCCTCGCGCCGTCGCCGTCGTCGTCGTCGTCGTCGCTCGGCTCGGCTTCGGCTTCGGCTTCGACTTCGGATTCGGATTCGGTCAATTGATATGATAGATTGATAATTTTTTGGACCAATAAAATGAAATTAATTAATTAAGTATTAATATTTTATATTAATATGACCGTTATTAATTAATTATTTCTTTCACGAATAGCCACCTGCAAATATGAAAAGCCACTTTCGCACCCTTTCAATCCAAATTCGTTTGCTATAAATATCTGGCCTTTCCTTCAGAATTTTTTTCACTCCGAAAAATTTCTGCTTCTTCTTCTTTCTGCATCATTACTTTAAAACAAAGTAAGTTCTGTTCTTTGTGTGGTTTGCTCCATTATTTTGAGTTCGCCGATAACTTAGTGGTTTGAAGTGCCGCTACCGCTAAGTTGGAACTTCCGTTCTATCCTGGGAAGAATTTATCCGTCAACCTTGGGCAACAGTGAGGGGATAAGATTCTTTAAGGACACACAAGAAACTTATGGGCTCGGAACATAATTCTGTCCATTTCTGTTCTTTTTATTTTCTGATTTCGTCACTTCTAAAGTTTTACTAACAGTTACAACCTTAACATAGACTCAGTTGCTAGTTATTTTCCACGCCTAAAATGGCTGTCACTATTGACATTGAGATCTAGATCAGAACAAGAAAGTGATAGATCAACAGTCTTGTTCCTCCATTAGAAGCCAAAATTCAGAATCCTCCAATTTTGTAGTGACAGGGGAAGTGTGAATGCTAATTGTTCTAGGCTATTGACAGACAAAACTTTGGCACTCAAATACTTACAAGAAGACAAAATCGAAGAACTTCGCATGATCAAGATTGAAAATGAAAGGGATGCCAACTCCCGACAAAAGGACAACATTAGTAAAAGGTTTTTGCCAACATAATCAAAACAGGCCCACCAAAGTGCTTCATGATTTTTTTTTTATTTGCTTTTTAGACTTTAAAAGGAATCTTATTTTCTTTTGTCCTGTTTTTTCATGATCATGGGCATAATTACGATTAGCACCTGTTAATTTCTCCGTATGAACAGAGGTTAAAAAAGGTGATATTTGGGTGGAGATTCAAAATTTACTTTTAGCACGCTTTCTTTTGGTAATAATCACACGTAAAACTTTTTGCATGGACTGTCTAAAACACAAATCAATTGCTTTTTGATGTCATCTTGACCATTAACTGTTGCCAATTTTGACAATACCCACATCCATTTATTAGCCACATTACTTAAGTGGGAAAAAACCGTTTAACTATCGCCACTGTGACGACCCACTATTGGATGATATAATCATAGTGATTCTCAATTCGTTCTCCACTAAGTTTAGAAATAAATAATACTATGATAAAGATAGTTGGGTGAAATAAGTAATACTTTCATTAAGTATCCCAAATAAGAACAACCACCAAGTTGAATCTCTACTTTCACAAGTAGAGTCTGATACTGATACTGTAGTATGTCTTCCGACCTTATCTCTGCTCTCAGAGACGAACATACGATACACGAAGTAGTGTCACGCGGTACCATACGGAAAATTTTACTAAGCATATGTAACAATACTTTGTCTAAACGAATAATGACACCAACAATAACAATCTAGTCTAATTTTACAAGTGAGGTCTGAAGAGGATAGGATATACGCAGACTTACCCCTACCCTAGAAGGTAGAGAGACTATTTTCCAATAATGACACCACTTGAAATTTATTCTCGTTTGGCATGCTGGTGAGGTTTTTGGTTTTGCTTCAAGAGGTTGGAGGTTGAACTTGAACAAGAACATATTTTTGGCAAATATTGAAGAGCCTCTTATTAAAATTGTAGTTAAATAGAATTGAGCTCAAGACCTTTTTTAACTTAAGAATTCACAAAACTGATATACTACGGGGTCGTTTGGTAGGGTGTATAAAAATAGTGTAAAATAAGATGTATTAGTAATGCATGGGTTAGTAATGCAAGCATTAGTTATGCAGATATTATTTCTTATCTACTGTTTGGTGTGGTGTATTAAAATGATTATGCATTGCATAGTTTTTAAGAAAAATAGATGTTTACAAAAATGCCCTCCATATTCTCTAGCTTTAAAGGATTTTAAGGACAATTTTATCTTTAACCATACTAATGCATGCATTAATAGCCTTGGTATTACTAAGGCGTAATACATACGGAGACACCTAAAGTTGGCACGATCTTTCACTTAGACACTTAAACTAAGCCTCTTTCCAACTAAGACACGTTTCTTAGGCAATTTTCATACCAATTAGACACTTAAACTAGGCCGTAACCCATGACTTTTTTGTATAATATAACAAATCCCTACAAATATCCTTACAAATAAACTTAACTTTATAACTAGATTTAGAACACCTCCAAAACTATTTTCTCCTTTCATCTTCTTTCCATTTCTTATGCCAATTAGACTAGATATGCCTAGCACATATTCTAAATTCAGCATTGGGTAAAATTTCATTCAAAGATGCAGCAAATCCCTACACAATAATTAATAAGCCAGCAAAAAACGTGTCTAATTGGTATGAGAATTGCCTAAGAAACGTGTCTAATTGGAAAGAGGCCTAGTTTAGGTGTCTAAGTGAAAGATCGTGCCAACTTTAGGTGTCTCCGTATGTATTACGCCTATTACTAATGTCATGGTTTTCTATGCATTACTTATACATAGGCTAATACCAAGTATGATGTATAACTAATATTTCATTAGTTATACGCAGGTTGAGAACATGTACCAAACAAGGTATTAATAATGCACAGAGCTAGTGCTTGCATTTTTTTTTCTAATAGCTCCTACCAAACGACCTCTAAGACTGTTCGTTTAGAAATGTGATAATTAAAGTTATTTATTTTACACTCTTATATTAATATCGACTCCGCTTATAAAAAAGTTGTGTATGCCCATGCCTGCCCTGAAAAGGTAAAGACATTGTTTCTGATACACCCAGTTCCAGGAGAAGAAGAAACAAAATGGTTCTGTCTTAAAAAAAAAATAAAAAAAAATAAAAGGCAAATTTAGAATTACTTTCCTAATGTGAATAAATTCCACCAAACAGTCCATCTAGATTCTAGCCTACAGAATATAGACGGCAATAAAGTTGTTGGTCCATAAAAAAAATAAACAATGGTCCAACAAAAATAAATCGAATTAAGTACCAAAGTCATGGTTCACCACTCATGAATAAACACAACAAATATAATAATAACATTAATAAAACAATTAAGTCAAATTTTCTGATAATTAGTTAATTACTACAGCAGAGTAAAATAAATCCGAAAAGATTACCTGAATCGAATCCGCTTGAGATCATTGCCGCCACGTGGTAACGAAACGAAAGTGATAAGCACACCCGGTTCAACTTGCGCCACCCACTCTTTCGGCTCGCTTTCTTCAACGAACACGACCGGTTCAACTCGCCGGCCACTCACCGACGCCGACACCGGCGTAACTTCTCCGCTCGATATCCCTTTCAGTCTCGCCTCCAGTTCCTTTCTCCCAGCCGTCGAGCTCGAACTCGAACTCCCTGTTCTCTTGTACGACCACCGGAATTTATCCAACGACGCCGAGTCCGACGAATCGTTTTGGCTTCCGTTCTTCCGCAGAGTCGTCGGCTGAGTCGTACATGGACTACACTGCTTATATGCTCCTGATGCGTTCAATGCCATGTCCTTAATCTACACCACAAAATTACAAATAAATTCTAGTCCAATTTTTTAATATGCATACACAAATGTAGAATACTCCTATATATTTACTTCACTGAAATTCCTATACAAACAATCGGTGATACAAGGTGAGCTAAATATAGGTATGAGTATTCAATTGAATCCGCTTCGTCGAAAAATTAGAATGTGCAAATACATTCTAGTAATTTTTTGAATCTCCTTATATAAATTTCTGGTTCCGCCTCTGATTCTATAATGGTGAAATGTGAATACATGAGAAATGTACCTGAGAAGTGAGTGTTTTAACAGCTTGTTTATTGGCCGGAGCTGAATTTGGATTGAATTTCTCAGGTTGATGATCACGCGAATCATCGCTCGGTTGTTTCGAACGAGCTATGCACGTAAGCATTTTCTCAATCTCTCGCTATATATATAAAATCAAATTCTTCCACTTTGAGGTTGAAAAACAACTACAAATTCGAAAACAGGGGAATTAACAAATGCAATATGAAAATATGAATATTTGAGTGAATTGTGTAAAAGAGATGGTGGAGACTGAATTCTGAAGAAGTGGGGTAATAAGGAAAAAGAAACAGAGGGGGCTAAGGCGCACTTTTAATGCCTACCCTTAAATTGCGCCATCACATAGATTCCTGTAGTTCATTAATTAAAGACAGCCCTCAAGCTACAGTCAAACAAAATCATTTATTCAAAAAAAAAAAAAATTGAGTACAAATACTACACATGGATATTACAGAAGTTTCAGAAATTAAGGGAAGAGAAAGAATGGCTACTTGGTGAGGAAGCTAAGGGAAGAGAAACAATGACTACTTTGGCTATATTTGCTTTTACTTTCTCTTTTTCTACTTGCTTTTTCTTTTTCTCTGTAATTTTCTTGGGTCCTTTTATTAGGCAAATATTATATCATCATTTTGAGTTCAAAAAAGATTGTAAAACCTAGGGATCGGTTTTATCATCTGCCAGGCGAAAGTTGAAAATTACTTTCAAAACTAGTAAGAGATAAAAAGGGAAAAGGTGAAGTTTAAAAAAAAGTGTATAGGGGAAAAACTAGGCTTAACGAACACCCCGATTTCCGGTGGATCAAATGAAGCAAGGACATAACTACATGGGATCGGAATCAAAATTGGAAACTTCTCGTACTAAGGCCCGAACAGAGTGCTCGTCATCGGGCCTAATAAGACAATACTTCCTCTAACTGGACACGACTAACAGACGGCCATGCTATTCGCACCCCACAAGATATTACAGTGCAAATCTCGCCCGACGTCAGAAGTGGATCAGTAATTGACGAGAAAGGAGGATTTTTACCCTTTTTATAATTTTACTAGGAATAATTCGAGGAAGTTTTTCTTTGATAAGACACATTGTAAAACTCTTACCAAGACAATCAAAAATTATTCCTCTGCTTTTTGGCTACTAAAAAGTCTTTGCCTTGCTTTGTTCTTTGTACTTGATTGGCTTCGAACCCAAGACCTAACCGAGGGTAAAAAAAAACTATTGCTCAATCTAAGTTCAAGCTAAGCTATAACGTTGCGACTGGTTTGACTATTCATTGTGTCTTTAATTCATTTATCTAACGTTCTTGATTGTTTGTGTTGAGTCAATCCACGTATCTTTAAAATCACATATAAATTTAATTGTTATCCATTTTAAGGGTAAACAGTTTAGCGCCCATAATGGGGCTAAGGATAATAATGGTGATTTGATATAAATTTCCATAACATACCCTATTTTACGCTTGTTCTTTAAGGTTTCAATTTCAGGCCAGCCTAAAAATGTCAAATTCTCAGTCCGCTCACTTGAACGTTGAGGCTGAGTCTGACCATCATGGCGAAAACAACAACCTGGTGCCTAGCAATGAGGTGCCCCATGCTGATCCCAATGGAGTCCCAGCTGTTGACCAAATCGACGCTAATTCACAGGTCGCTATCAATACACACCTGCATACTGACCCCGAAAACAACATTCGTAGAGGCCCTCGACCAACAGTTCGAGAAATGCCCGAAGGCGAGGGTAATTGTGATGGTATAAGCCTGCAGGTAATCTTCGAAATGTTGCAGGCTCAACAAGCGGTGATAGCACAACTACAGAATCAAGGCCATCCTCATAGTATGTTCGAGCCCGAACGGCCACAGGAGAACACCCGAGGAAACGAGAAAACCACAGAGAGGACGGGTGAAGCAGAGCCCGGGGCCAACCCCGAGATACTGAAAATGCTTGAAGCATTGACAAAAAGGGTGGAATCAGGTGAGAAGAAAATTGAGGCCAACGACAAAAATATGGAGACATACAATTCCAGGGTCGATAAAATCTCGGGAGCGCTCCCGATATTAAAAGGACCAGATTCTAAGAAGTTTATCCAAAGGCCTTTCTCTCCGAGGGAAACACCGAAATCGATACCGAAGAGATTTCGTTTGCCCAACTTTCCAAAGTATAACGGAACCACGAATCCAAATGAGCATGTGACCTCCTATACCTGTGCCATCAAGGGGAACGACTTGGAAGATGACGAAAATGAGTCGGTGTTGCTAAAGAAGTTCGGAGAAACTCTATCAAAAGGAGCAATGATATGGTATCACGATTTACCCCCAAATTCTACTAATTTGTTTGTTGTGCTTGCAAATGCCTTTGTAAAGGCTCATGCCAGGGCCACCAAGGTAGAGACCAAGAAATAGGACATTTTCAAGGTTAAGCAAAGAGATGACGAGATGCTCAAGGAGTTCGTGTCAAGGTTTCAAATGGAACAGAAGGATTTGCCTCCGGTCGTGGATGATTGGGGCGTTCAATCATTCACTCAAGGACTTAACGCCAGAAGTTCTTTGGATTCACAGCAACTAAAACAAAATTTAGTTGAATATCCAGTGGTAACTTGGGCCGACGTCCACAACAGGTATCAGTCGAAAATCAGAGTCGAGGACGACCAACTCGGAGCCCCTTCCGGATCCGTTTATCCTGTTAGAATTGACAATAGGTCTAAGAGACTCATGAATCATGAATCAAGATCGATCCGAGACCGTTATGAATCATACGACGAATCGTAGGCAAATGGGTCAGGGCGCCACCCTACGAGGAACGAAAAGAGAAGTGATCGAGTACCCAATAGTCGTAGTCTGATGAGCAGAAATAGTTTTGACAGGCCACTCGGGGCCAGGGAGGCACCAAGATTGTCGAAATATAACTTCCACATCGATGATGCCAATATTGTATCGGCCATCGGGTGCATCAAGGATACCAAGTGGCCTCGACTATTGCAGTCCGAACCTACCAGAGAGATCCTAACTTGATGTGTAAGTATCGTGACACTCATGGCCATAAGATCGAGGATTGCCGGCAATTAAGAGAAGAAGTTGCCCGGTTGTTTAATAACAGGCACCTACGAGAATTTCTTAGTGATCGAACCAAGAAACATTTTAGAAACAGGGACGCCAGCAAACAGACCAAACAGGAGGATCATTAACACATCATCAACATGATCATCGGAGAGGTCGATGATAAAATGCACTAAAATATCTATCATGGGGTAAAAATTGTGATGACCCAAAAGGTCACCTGTTTTAAATTGAATTATGCGTTTCGAGGCTTTAAAAACCTCTTTTAACATTATCTTGATTTGAGTGCACAGTTCGACGCGTAGCCGAAAAGCCTATAGGTGAAAATCTGTGAAAAATGATAAATTTTTACTATTAAATGAATTAATTTGACTTCGATCAACGTTTTGGATAAACTGACTCGGACCCGTGAATTGACGGTCCCAGAGGATCCGTAGGAAAATATGGGACTTGGAAATATGCCCGGAATCGAATTCCGAGGTCCCAAGCCCGAGAAATAAATTTTTGAATGAAATTATTTTCTGAAAAATATAAAGATTTTTGAAAGTGAAGTGTTATGTGAAACCTGAGGTATCGTGCCCGTATTATGGTTCCGGAGCCCGGTACAGGTTCAATATGATTTATATGTGTTGTCGGTAAAGTTTGGTAAGAAACGGAATCAATTTGACGTGATTCGGACCTTAAATGCAAAATTTGATGTTTAAGAAGTTTTGAGAAATTTTATTGATCTTGAGATTTAATTCGATATTCATGATGTTATTTTGGTGATTTGATCACACGAATAAGTTCGTAGTATATTTTTTAGGTTGTGTGTATGTTTGGTTTGGAGCCTCAACGGCTCGGGTGAGTTTTGGATATGCCATGGAGTGGATTTACACTTGGAAAATTGCAGATTTCTTAGTTGGTGTGTTCAGGGCTGCAGGCTTTGCTCGCAAAGGCGAAGGCCTTGTCACAAATGCGATCAAAGGCCCAGGCCAACTACCTCGCAAATGAGAGGAATTTCATCGCAAATGTGATTCTTTCCCCAATGGCCAGGCATCGCAAATGCGAGATCCCTTCGCAATTCCCAGAACAGCAGAGGTCGGGGTTCATAATTGCAAACCCCTGTTCACAATTCATACATCTGAGACCTGCAACTTTTATACTTAGCCGAATTTTTAATCCATTTTCATATCCTCTCAAAATATAAACATACTTAGGCGATTTTTCAAAGGTTTCTTCTCCTCCAAATCAATTGTAAATCATTTTTAACTAATTTTCTTTAATCCTTAACGTCTTTTAACATGATTTCAACTTCAAATCAATGATTTTCATTGGGGAAATTGGGTTTTTGGGGTAGGACCTAGGTTTTTCAAAAAATGAGGATTTGGACCTCGATTTGAGGTCCGATTTTGAAACAAATTATATATTTGAGTTTGTGGGGGAATGGGTAATCGGGTTTTAGTTCGAACCTCGAATTTTGACCATGTGGGCCCGGTGGCGATTTTTGACTTTTGGGGTAATACTTTGGAAAATTCATTTTCATGCATTGGAATTGATTCATTTAGCATTTATTGATGTAATTAAGTAACTTGTGACTAGATACGAGCGAATTAGTGGTGGAATCAAGGGGTAAAGCTATAATTGAAATGTGAATTGTGTTCGTGGTATTGAGGTAAGTGTTTGGTCTAACATTAGCTTGAGGGATTAGGAGTTGAGTCCTATTTGTTGTGTGGTAATTGTTGAGTACGACATATAGGCATGGTGACGAGTATCTATACGTTGGTGTCTAGCATGCCCGTGAGTATTTATATTGTGATTATCATGACTTCGTGGTAACTTTCATGCCTTGGTGATGGTTTCTATTTGTTGTGTTAAGTTGTGGAAGTAATTGTGACCTATGAACATTGAGGAGCATTGGCTTAAGTTGTATAACGAATTGTGAAAGTGTAAGTGATAATTGAACCTCTAGAGCATTAGCTCGAGTTATGAAGTGAATTGTGAAGTAAAAGTGAGAAAGAGAAGAGGTCATTACATTTTCCCCTTGCCAGGCTATTGTTGCTTTAATTGTTATTTCCCTTGCCAGGATTTAGTTGTTGTTTTGATATTGTCCCTTATCAGGACTTGTTGTTGAATTATTGTTCCCTTGCCAGGATTATTATTGTAATTTCATTTATTTCCCTTGCCCTATTATTTGTGATTGTTGTTTGGATGATGAAAGAGAGTTAAAGCACGAAGGGTTATATCGTGCATTGTTTTTGTGAGGAAAGAGTATAAAGAACGAAGGGTGATGCCATGTATGATTGTGAGGAAAGAGTGTAAAGCACGAAGGATGATGTCGTACCGCACGATGTACCATTCCGTGCCGATTATATTGATTATATGGTGAGGAAGGAGAGTAAAAGCACGAAAGGTGATGCCGTGCATATTTTTATTATATGATTGCTTTGGTGAGGACGAGAGTAAAAGCACGAAGGGTGATGTCGTGCATTTATTGATTTCTAAGTCTTTATTGATATCCGAGTAATATTGTTTCTTTCGTTTACTTGTTGTCTTTCTATTTGGAATCGATATCTCTCCCGCAGTATGCCCCCCCCCCCCAACTTGACTGCTCATTTATGTACTTCTTTTTCGCTGTATATAGTTGAATTGCTTCTAATATGAGACCAAAGAGTCAAATGGTGAGGCCATGATCACGAGCCTGGAACTATTGGATAAAAGGCGGGAGGACGCCCTGGTCCGGTTGGCCACCCAAAGACAGCGAATAGAGAGATACTACAACCAAAGAGCCAATCTCCGACACTTTAAGATCGGGGACTTGGTGCTGAGAAAAGTAAATTACACACTCGGAACCTTAATAAGAGGAAGGTGGGACCAAATTGGGAAGGACCATATCGAGTCATCAAAATTTCCGGTAAAGGCTCGTACAAACTTGAAGCAGGAAACGGTGTGCAACTACCGAACAATTGGAATGTGATACACTTAAAGCGGTACTACTGCTATGGTACAAACTCAATTACTCTTTTGTGAATCGGACAAACATTTGCAGGTAAAGACCACACAAGGCTATGGATGTTAGGACTGAAATTATGCGTTGTACTCTTTTTAGCTTGAACTGTTGTTGTCCCAAAATGGGTCTTCGACAAGGTTTTTGACTAGGCAAGGGTAAATGTGCTAACTTATTTTCAAAGTCAGTCAACGAGCATTCAATTCGCATCAACAGTATCCGATCCCTCTGACCATGTTGAATCATGGGGACCACATTACGGCCCTTGAAGATACGGTTGACATATTATGGCCCATCGTGGATACGGTGCCTGAACTAAGAACCAGCTAGTGCAAAGGTTGGACGACCTGGACCGTAGAGTGTTCTAGGCTGAAGTTGACATAGAAAACATCAGTCGTGACTCCGAGGGGGACCGGCAAACGACAACCATAGAGGCAGCTGAAATTTTTGGCAAATTCGAGGGACTCCAACATGAGCGTGCTGAGGATTTAGCCTACAGGGCATATGAGGCAGACATGGTGATTTCTATGCAACAAACTATAAACAACTTGACAGACCAGCTCAATGTTGTCAATGCTGCTTTGCAGGGCTTGCTTCGAGGAGGTGGAAACCAAATTGGGGGTGCTGTGAACCTCGCTTCCGCGACACAAAAACTGAAAATTCCTGAGCCAAAGCCATACAGTGGAGCTAGGAATGCCAAGGAAGTGGAAAACTTCATCTTTGACATCGAACAACACTTCGATGTCGTTGGGGGCCTAGAAAAAGCTAAGAAGATAGCAACTGTTGCCATGTATCTTTAGGGTGATGCTAAACTCTAGTGGCGGGTGAAGTACGAAGCCATCAGGGCCGGTGAATATGCTCTCAAGACATGGGCAGAACTGAAGGAAACCATACGCCTATAGTTCTTCCCCGAAAATGTTGAATACAACGCAAGGAGAAAGCTACGGGTGCTCTGCCTGACCAAATCAGTGCATGACTTTATGCGGGAATTCTCCGCGCTCATGCTAAACATACATTACATGGGGGACAAAGACAAGCTCTTAACCTTCCTGGAAGGTTTGAAACCTTATGCATGTATGGAGCTGGAAAGACAAAGGGCAGATACCCTACCCAAGGCGATCCAAGCAGCTGAATGCCTTGGGGACTATCAAGTGGAAGCTCGGAAGGATAGGCCTCAGCCGCCTGCCCGAGCGGGATACAAAGGGGGCCAGCCTAGAAATGGTGGCCCTAGCAGAAGTGGGGGAGATCGGAGTGAAACCAAATCTAAGGCTCCCTCCTCAGGTAGCAATAGTGATGCTTCAAACAACAATGACCGATGGAGAAAGCCTCCTTCAGTATGCCGTCATTGCGGCAAACCACATTGGAACAATGAATGCCCGCATGCACAGATGAACGCCCATCAGGCTTTTGATGATGGGACTGATGACGACTCTGATTATGCGGACCAGACTGAACTAGTAGATGCCTTCAATGCAATTGTTGGCTCTATTTCTAAGGCATTAGCGGAGACCAGTGCTAGTATCCGTAAGAAGAAGGACCCATGTCCCATCACCAATAAAAGGAAAAAGAAGGCGGATAAGGAAGACTCCTCTTAAACAAGAGAGGACTTTGATGTTCATCGAGATGAAGGTGAATGGCAAACCCATTCGGGTGATGATAGACACGGGTGCTACCCACAACTACTTAGCCTTGACTTAGGTGGAGCACCTTGGCCTAGTGTTAGAAAAAGGTAGAGGTCGTGTCAAGGTTGTAAACTCATCTCCTCGGCTAGTGGGTAGAATAGCCAAAGAGGTACCGGTAAAGCTTGGCCCTTACGGAGGAAAATGCAACCTACGAGTGGTGATCATAGATGACTTAGAGTTGATTGTTGGGTTGGAATTCCTAAGGCAAACCAACACCATGCCCGTAACATATGCAGAGATGATGGGAACAAATGGGACCAAGCCCTGCATTATCTCGTGCATGCCCATGAAGATGGCCGTTGAGAATATCTCGGCCTTGCAGTTGAAGAAGGGGGTCAAAAGACATGAACCTACATTCCTGACAACCCTCCGCGTTAAAGATATAGAACGTTCCTCGGGTCCCATTCCTGCACCCGTGAAGGAGCTACTACTGGAGTTTGAAGATGTCATTCCATAAGACATACCAAAGTGACTCCCTCCTAGGCGCACTGTGGACCATGAATTTGAGTTGGTGTCGTGCGCGAAGCCACCCGTCTGGGTGCCTTACAGAATGTCACGACCTGAACTCAGCGAGCTTCGGAGACAGTTGATGGAAATGCTAGATACAGTGATCATTGTGCCCTCCAAGTCCCCATATGGGTATTCTGTTCTATTCCAAAAGAAATATGATGACAGCCTGCGACTCTATGTGGATTATCGGGCTCTAAACAAAATCACTATGAAGAACAAGTACCTTATTCCGCTAATGGCAGACTTGTTCGATAGACTGGGTGATGCGGCGGTGTTCACCAAGATAGACCTAAAGACAGGTTATTGGCAAGTTCAGATTGCAGAGGGTGATGAACACAAGACGACCTGTGTGACAAGATATGGGTCGTACGACTTCCTGGTTATGCCATTCGGCTTGACTAACACCCCAGTTACATTTTGCACCCTGATGAACCAAGTATTCTGAGAGTATATTGACGAATTCGTAGTGGTCTACTTGGATGACATTGTGGTATAGCTAAACATTGGAAGAACACCCGCTGCACTTCTAGAAGGTCCTAGCTCGATTGCGGGAGCATGAACTATATGCGAAGCTATACATGTGCTCCTTTGATCAAAAGAAAATTGACTTCCTCGGACATGTCATCGAGGAAGGGCAGATCAAGATGGGCCAATAGAAGATTCAGGCAATCAAAGATTGGCCGCCGCTTAAGGATATCCGCACCTTGAGGTCGTTCCTTGGCCTATGCAACTTCTACCAACGATTTATGAAAAACTGCTCCCTCATCGCAGTTCCATTAATAGAACTCCTCAAAAAGGTCATGTCCTGGGATTGGGGACCCAAGCGAGTGGAGGCCTTCAACGCATTAAAATAGGCTATGTCTTGTAGCCCCGTCTTGGCCCTCCTTGATTTGGCCAAGCCATTCGAGGTACAAACGGATGCACCCGACTATGCCCTTGGCGGAGTCTTACTACAAGAAGGGCATCATGTAGCGTACGAGAGCCGGAAGCTGAAGGATGCAGAGCGGCGCTATGGCGCCCATGAGCAAGAATTATTGGTTGTCGTCCACTGTTTGCGCCTTGGAGGCACTATTTGCTGGGGACCCCGTTCGTGGTCAAGACAGACAACGTATGTTGTTACCCATTTCATGACCCAACCGAAGCTGAATGGTTGACGGGCCAGTAGGCAGGAACTCCTAGCTGAATTCCACTTCAACCTGGAGTACCGAAGTGGGAAGACTAATCATGTGGTTGATGCGCTCAGTCAGAGAGATGATCTAGCCTCGGTATGCCTACCGCCACCCTAAGGGGGAGCAAAGTAGCTACCACCAGCATGGACCAGATACAAGATCTACTCATCAAGGATCCTACTGCACAGTATATGGCTAATTTGGTAGGACAAGGCAAGACTCGCCAATTCTACATGGAAGATGGTTTCCTGAAAGTGAAAGGTCGAATTTATATTCCTAAAGGAGGAGATATGCGAAGAAATCTTCTAGAGAAATGTCACGATACTCTGTGGGCCGGCCATCCCGATGAAGAACGCACCATGGCGTTACTTCGCCGTACATATTATTATCCTCAAATGGCCGATGATGTCACTCAGTATATGAAGACTTGTCTAGTATGACATAAGGACGAGTCGGAATGCTTGACACAAGCGGGACTCTTGAAACCACTAGCTGTCCCAAAGAGACCTTGGGAGAGATTTCCTTGGATTTCATCACCGGACTGCCCAAGGTCGGAGATCTCACAACTATCTTGGTTGTGGTGGATAGGTTTTCCAAGTATGCCACCTTTATAGCAGCCCGATAATAGATATAAACAGAAGATACAACTCGACTCTTCTTCTCTCATGTCATCAAATATTAGGGCCTGCCCAAAGACATTGTTAAAGCTCAAGTGCCTTGGGTCAAAATTGAGTTACATCTCAAGTTTTCATGCGCAATCTGATGGCCAGACGAAGCGGTTCAATGGTATGTTGGAGGAATATTTCCTCCACTTTGTAACCGGATCGCAAAAGAATTGGGTAAAACTTCTGGATGCTGCTCAATTGTGTTTCAATTCACAAAAGAGCTCTAGTACAGACAAAAACGCTTTTGAAATTGTTACCGGACAACAACCGCTACTCCCACACATAGTGAATGCACCAAACATGTCTAAATCTCCTTGAGCTACTAGCTTCTCAAAAGAATGGAAACGAAATATGGAGATAGTGCGGAGCTATCTTGTCCAAGCTCAAAAGCGGATGAAGAGGCATGCTTATCAAAATCGTTGCTTTGTTGAATACCAAGTAGGAGATAAAGTGATGGTCAAAATCCCGAAGCGGTACTTATTTGTGGAGGTCCATGACCCTCTCTTATTGCAAAAATACATTGGACCTTGTCTATTGAAAGGCACGGTTGGAAAGTTGCATACCATGTGGATACCCCAGCTTGGTGGAAAATTTATCATGTCTTCCATGTCAATATTCTGAAACCTTTTTGGGAAGACATGAAGGATCCTTCACGGAGCCAGCTCACAATACCCAGTATTCGAGGTCCCAATTCAACCGGAAAAAGGCGTGTTGAAGCTATTCTTGATGATAGAGTGATTCATGCCTCAAGGAAAGATCACCAAGAGTTCTTGGTGAAATGGCAAGGTTGTGATGCAGAGGGGAATACTTGGGAAAGGGGAACAAACCTCAAAGCCTATAAGAGCCTAATTAATGATTATCTTGCAATGTGGCGAGGATGTTGCCAACTCAGGTGGAGGAGAATATCATTGGCGGCTTTCCAGCCATGCCCCCTGACCCCTTGGACGCGCCCCGTGGCATCTTAGCAAGCCTCCCAATGCCTAGCGCCACGGACGGCCCCATGGTCT
The DNA here is from genome assembly GCA_026770625.1 of Nicotiana glauca. Lineage (NCBI taxonomy): Eukaryota > Viridiplantae > Streptophyta > Magnoliopsida > Solanales > Solanaceae > Nicotiana > Nicotiana glauca. The sequence continues at coordinate 180,640 of MU708094.1, forward strand.
TCGTTGCGCCAAGTGACAAGCGCGCATGTGCCTCTATCGCCCCACCAATATCCCTCGCCAGCGCCCAGCCTCAAGCAGATGCCAACAACACTGCACGTGCAGACAACATCACATACGCATACCGTGATGCCAAAGACAATGTTGCTGACAACGTACTTGTTTCTGCCTTGTAGAAAACTAAGTCCTTTTCATTGTAAATATAGAGTACTTTTATTTCATGTACTTCCATTATGTTTCTCTAGCTTAGTCAAGTCTAGTCTTGTAACTTGGGGTTTTTAAGCACTATTGGGGGGGATCAAGCAATCAAACTTTCTAGCAAGTAAATAATTCTCTGTACTGGTGTCTCTCCCCTCGACACCGTATTTCTTTTCTGTAATAGCTTTCATACATGCAATCAAGCTTTCTTTTATTCTCAATTCTCATTTCTATTCTCTTAATTGCTCTTGACATTGGTTTTTCGTACGGCACTGACAATCTCGTCTAGCGTACGGAGGTGATCTCAGTTGGAAGACAATAACTGTAATAACAGGGAGGTCGAGGTGGTTATGTGGTGTTAAGCTGGGGTGGTTTGGAAGTTGCCTGTCACCGTGAGGCGATTCCCGACGGCGATTGGCAGTGGCGTTACAAGGGTCTCTGGAGAGGGTGAGAGACGAGTTGGGGGAGAGGGTCTGAGGGGGCTGGGGTATGATTTGAGTGTTATATACTGGGGGAGGAAATGAATCCAAGCCATTAGATCAACTGAGATCAACGGCTCGGATCAATTCACTTATGTAAAACGTGGCCGTTTTGTTTTAGTGGGGGATTGGGTTGGTTCGGGGAAAATGGGTCGGGTTGTGGGGAGCGTTTTGAGTCGTTCGATCAAAATAATTCAACGGTTGAGATTTACTGGATCTGAAACGACATCGTTTGGTTAAGCTGGTGATGGACCAGATTTGGGGCTGGTTTTGGGCCTGGACTGGGGTGTTTGGATGTTTGGGCTGGGGAATTAATTCATAATTTGGCCCTATTTGATTTCTCTTTTCTTTATTTTCTTTTTCTTTTAAATTTTCTTTCTAATAAAAATAAAATATAAACCTAAATTTAACCTTAACCAAATTATCCTAAAAATATTGATTAAATCTAAGTAGTTATTATCACAAATAATTAAATACCAAATTAAAAGAAAATCACACAATTTTGACATTAAGCATTAAAATGTGAAGTACATTATTATTTTTTTATGATTTTTTTATTTTTGTAAAACAACTTACTTAATTAATTCTAATTGTAATATTTAAATCCTAAATACAAATGCAACGTATATATATTTTTTATTTTCCATAGTTTAAACTAAAATAAACATGCATGGACAAATGCAAATAATGACAGAAAATACCACGAAAATTCAAAAAAATGCACACAATAAAACAGACAATTTTTGGTTTTGATTTTGTAGGAGTAATTCCTGTGAGGCAAAAATCACGTGCTCACAATTAGTAGATTAGTACACTACGGGAAAACCTATGGTGCATCTTTTGTAGCATATGACTGTTATTTCTGAGAGTGAACGAATTCTCTCTATCTTGAGTTCCTAATTGTTCTTAAATGTTATTGTATGTGGAACTATTCTCTTTTGTTGTGTGAAGGTACTTGATTCATGAAGGAAAGGTAATGTCATTGACCTCTATGTTAGAGCAAGTGAGTGAATTATGAATAATGCATAGTACTTGCGAGCCAAATCTTGAGGTGAAGATGTTACACTCTTGTGTTTAGTCTATTTTAAAGATTCTTGGTATGATGAGTTAGGAAAATTGCTTTAAAAGGTCGTGTCTTTATAAAGTGTAGTTTGATTGTTCGAGGACGAGCAACGTTTAAGTATGAGATAGTGATGTTTGGCTATAATTCCATATTTTTAGTGCATTACTTACCTTATATTTTGGAGTTTTAATGCGAAACTATACTATATGTGTGCTTAATTGAGTTTAGGTAAATTGGAGATGTAATTGGAGCAAAGTAAATATTTAAAGTGTAATTCATGCATTAAAACAATGGGCTTATGATTATATAATGATAAGGTAATGAGGGATGACAAAGAAAGACAAACGAGGAAGAAGAAAGAACAAAGGAAGACAAAAGAAGTAAAGGCAAACAATTGAAAAGAAGTGAAATGAGAAACGAAGCAGTGAATTAGCAGAAAAAAGCAAAGATAAGAGAAGAGAAGTTAGGCAGCAAGTAAACGAAGCAGAAGCAGAAGCAGGCGAGGCGAAGGATTTTCCTGGCGTTTTGCCTCGCGACGCGCGGTCTGTCGCGAGGGTGTTTCTGGTTTCAGGCCTATTTTGCCTTCTATTTGGTTTTGGACTTGATTATTTCGTCTAGGCTTTTTCCCTACACATATAAATAGTCATTAAATATCATTTTTAGGGAGGAGACAGGAGATTCGACCTAAGGAGGCAAGAACGCACTAGGAACAAGGCGGAGAATTCTTCTACGAGTTTTTCACTTCCTTCTTCCTATTTCCATTATTGGTTATGAATTCTAGCATTGTAGTTATACATACTATAATGAATAGCTAATTTGTTATCTAGAGTTTTGATAGAACCTTTTGTAAGACAAATTCTTGTTATGTTTTTATATAATTGAGCCATTAGATTTCTCTACTTGCTCAACTACAAGTTTATTGTTGTTGGTTGAATGACCATCAATTGACTGTGCCTATTTAGTGTGTACTGCTCTCGAGAGAGCACATATTTAGGTAGTTGTTGAATAACATCACTCCTAACGTATGTGAGACATCAATACGGAGGGTTTAAAGGCGGAATTAGAGATAACGAAATATTGGTGCGATCGTAGTGAGCGGTGAATTAGTGCTAGCTAGTGTAGTTCGAGAGAATACATCTAATAAATTATTGTAGTTTCTCGAGAGAGAGCTACGACACTATGATTACTCACGATCAGTAAAGAATACTTAGGCGAAATTATATAAGACGCAACAGGAAGAATTCCGATAATTGGGAAAATCATAACTCTAGACCTCCTTAATCTTGTCTCCAATCCTTATCCTTGTTAATTGATAGTTTTACTGCTTTCTAGTATTTGTTAGTTAATCAGATAAAAATAAACATTATAATCTTTATAGTTAGGAAATTGTTTGGACTTGTGTTTCTTAGCGATATTGAACAACTTTAGCTAAGCCTTAGTTCTCTGCGGGATTCGACTCCGTACTTATAAACTGGATTATATTTGCAGCGACCACTTAGTCCTTTTTATAAGGCACAGTTGGACGTGATCACACGGCATGGGTCGATCCGTGGGCGACAAAGATATCATCCTTTTCGGACTCATCCCTAAGCCGATAAAGAAAGTCAGGGTCCGGCACCCTATACTTGGTATTCTTCTTGGGTTTGCGGGTCCGGTGGCCGCCCTCTTCTTTATTTTTACCTCGGGGTCCGGGGAGCCCGAGGACTTTCTCTTTTTTTTTCTCCTCCTTTGAGGCAGCCCCGGGCTGTCCCGTAATGGATAGATCAACGGATAAGGACATTTCCTCATCCCCTTCTAGTGGCCTAAGTTCGGTAGTCTTAGGCAAACCTGCGAAGGAAGAAGAAAAGGTCAGCATTATGTAATTTTGGGAATAATAATAACTATTCAGAAGAGAACCTTACCATGATAACGGGCCTCCCATATGCCCTTCGAAAGTTTACGCCATGCGCGCTCTGAGTATAACATCTGCTTGCAAATGCCTTCGATCCACTCCTTGAGTCGGGGGCCGCATTAGGAACCCGGGTAACAACTTCACGACCGCAAACACCGATGATGAGAAAGGAAATGAAGGAAACTTGACACTTAAGGAAAGGCTACACTTACGAGATGCATTCCACTTCTCGGTAAATGGCAAGAACTCAAGAGAGATCAAACCTTCAGTTTTCACCCGAACAAAGTGCCTCTGCCAGCCTCCGTTTCGATCCTCATCGATGCTCGAAAAGGGGCCTCGCTGGCCCGACAAGTGAGCTTGATTATTCTCCCTCGAAAAATTCGGTAACTGGACAGATAGAGTAGGTCGTCGAGGGTGAATCGAGGAGATTTGGTGTTGTGCATAAAGTAGCGTAGGAGGATTATGATCCTCCAAAGAGATGGGTAGATTTGCCAAAGGCACACCTTGTATCTCTAGGTCTATGGAGCCAAGCATTAAGGGGTAAGTGTAATCACTTAAATACCCCTCCACATGAGTAGTAATATCGTCCTCGGGCCCAGGGACAACCACGTCTTTACCTTCCCATTTACAGTGCTCTCGGACCATTGGAAGGGTATCTCCAGTAATGGAGCATATGTATCTCCATGTTCCTTCACCCGGTCCTATTTGGATGAGGCCTTCTAGAATTTAAAGTCGTCTCAGATTGAACATCCCCCGGGTATAAAGCTTTTTATGGGGGGCTCAGGAGCAGCTGCCTCGGGGGAAGCCACCTCGGCATCTGTGGCCAGGTAGGAAGATAAAGGGGCAGCTTGCTGAGGAACCGATTTAGAAGTTTTAGCCATCGCAATCTCGGAAATGTATCGAGATTTGAAAAAGGCGTATGAAGATTTGAAGGTTAGAAGTGAAGAAATGAAATTCTGGGTTGAAATTCCAAGAAAATATATGAAGGTTTGGAGGTTGAAGATGGAGATGTGAAGATTCAAGAAGCGAGGTATGAAAATATGAGAAAGTTGAAAGCCTTTGTGAAGTTTGAAGGTCAGAGCTAGGATCAAAAAGTTAAAGAAGTTAAGAGGGGCGAAGCTTTTATAGGGGTAAATACGCGACGTTTCGCATTAGAAGGAAACCACCCGATGATCGACATGTGTTCGAAGTCCGAACAATGCGACTGATCGGACATTTTGGATTATCCGTCACCTCGGTTGTAACGTGCGAAGGAAAGAACCGGGGTTCATCTATTGTTTCTCCTTGTTTCGGCAAACCTACTCTCTGGGAAACGAAGGAACTATCTGTATACGGGTAAAACAGGGGCTAATGAACACCCCAGTGGGTCAAATGAAGCAAGGACATAACTACATGGGATCGGAATCGAAGCTGGGAACTTCTCGTACTAAGGCCCAAACGGAGTGCTCGCCACCGGGCCTGAAAGACAACACTTCCCCAAACCCGGAACAAGCTCCGAGACCACGAAAAATACACCAACGGTTGGACACGACTAACATAGGGCCGTGATATTGGCACCCCACCGGATATCATAGCACAGATCTCACTCGACGTCGGTAGCGGATCAGTAATTGACGAGAAATGAAGGTTTTTACCTTTTTAAGAATTGTATTAGGAATGAAACTCTCCTACTATATAAAGAAAAAGTTTTTCTTTGATAAGACATATTGTAACACGCTTACCATGGCAATCAAAAATTATTCTTCTGCTTTTTGGGTACTGAAAGGTCTTTGCCTTAATTTTGTTCTTTGTTCTTGATTTGTTTCGAACCCAAGACCTAACCGAGGGCCCAAAAAAAAAAATTTGCCCAATCCAAGTTCAAGTTAGGTCATAGCGTTTCGACTGGTTTGATTATTTATTGCGTTTTTGATTCATTTACCTAACATTCTTGATTGTTTGTGTTGAATCAATCTACGTATAAATTTAATTGTTATCCATTTTAAGGGTAAACAAAAAGAAGAAGAAGAAAAAGAATAGCCCCATTTAATTGCCAAGCACATATGCTATCAAAGTAATTTTAGTTTTGCGATATCTGGCTGCTCATGCTAGAATTAACTTACTTTTTTGATTTACATGTGAATTGAGAGAAGGTAGATTTAGAAATAGAGATATTTTTTATTACTTTGCTAGTGGAAGGGATAGATTTAGACCGGAAGTACGAGGGAGGATAAATATAGACTATTTGCAATAGTATAAGGATAAATCTAGTCCTTTTTCCTATTAGAAAAAAAACTAACTGAATATTATTTTGGACCGAAAAATCAACGATAAGTTACTACACAAATATTTTACTATACAATTAAATCCATGTACAGACCAACAAGGGTCGTTTGGGAGATAAATACTCCTTTATCCTTAATTAGAGCTTTCAGATTCGAATCCTATAAATAGAATCGCCTTGGTTAGGGAGCGGTTATTCCTTTCCCCTCCCAATATGGTACTTTCCGATATAAATTTGTATTCTGCTAGGCCCCAATGCAACGATAAATCTAGTCCTTTTTTCTATTAGAAAAAAAACTGACGGAATACTATTTTGGACCGAAAAATCAACGATAAGTTACTACACAAATATTTTACTATACAATTAAATCCATGTACAGACCAACAAGGGTCGTTTGGGAGGTAAATACTCCTTTATCCTTAATTAGAGCTTTCAGATTCGAATCCTATAAATAAAATCGCCTTGGTTAGGGAGCGGTTATTTCTTTCCCCTCTCAATATGGTACTTTCCGATATAAATTTGTATTCTGCTAGGCCCCAATGCAAGTACTAGGCACCGCACGAAAAATAAAAATAAAAATCCATCCAATGTCCTATATTTACTACGCACTGATATTAGGATGAGAGTCAAAGTTGAACTGAAAGATGGACAAGTTTTTATGATGATATAATATTTTGTTAAAAAAAAAAAAAGATACGAACATTACCAAAATTTGGACTTGGACTCTAACAAAAGAAAGAGGATCATCCACAAAGCTTGCTTCGGATTTGAACTTGGACGAGTATCCAAAGGACGGGCTTTCTACAGCAAAATATGGGCCAAGCCCGAGGGACTCGAACACATTGAGCCATGCGATCTGTCAAAATAGCATAGTATAGCCAGTTTTCGGACTGGTCAATCAAAAATAGTCACCGTTTACGAAGTCAATAAAAAATAGTCACTATTTGCTGCAACAGAGACCGGTTCCGTATAATAAACGGGAGTTCGGGTGCATCTGTGTACGAACTCCAGCATATTATGCTGGACCGGTACACTTTGCTTACTCCTGTATAATATACGGGAGACTGGAGCACCGGTGCTCCAAACTCCAGTATATTATGCGGGAGTTCCAGCATAATTATACTTGAACTCCCGCATATTATACGGGAGTTCCAGCATGGTTATCCTGGAGGGGGAGGGGCGGGGGATGTTAGTTTCCTTTTTTAATATTTTCTTATGACTTTTGTCATACTAAACACATAATAATCATGTAATTTTATAATTCTAGAAAAGATGCTTCTTCATCAGATCTCATGCATGATTATAGCAATCCATCAGTTTAACAAAGTTATGTTACTGAAGAAAGCAGCTAGATTAAAATTGTGTTTCTTAATGGTGAGATTGTGTTGGCTGTCATCATACCACAATGCGGGAAGTTTTTTAAAAATTTGATTTCCACTCAAATAATGAATGAACGAAATATGTTTCCTTTACTAACTGGAGTTGAAGAATGTCCTCTTCACTTGGACTCAACAATATATGAATTACTTCTAGGTATTTAATTAGGCATTAACATTAAAGAGATAATTTAACTATTGAAGGGCATAAAAGTGTTATCTCCACCAGTTTTGGATGGCCTCTCATCTCTAGAAATTATCTAATAGGATAGAGGATAAACTGTTGACAATATTGGGCCTCAGCCACCTTAGCATTTGGTTTGAAGACATACCCGACCCATTTGTATAGTGACTGGCCCAATTGTATTATCAATTGTATTAAGTGACCTAATTGATATATTAGACATGTAACTAGAAGTTTCTAACAATGAGAAAATAAGAGAATTCATTTTTCCTTCTTCAGATATTTTACGTTTCTCTTTCTCTCTCTTCTCTCAGATTAGGTCTTCATGTCTTTCTCATTTTTCTTCGATTATGGCTTAATCTCCTCACATTAACATGGTATCAGAGCCTAGAATCGATCGATTCTAGCTCCGCTCTACAGATTGATGGTAATTTTGTGAAGTTCCATCATAATCTCCGCAACAAATTTTTTGGGTTCGATTTTGTATGTGAACTTGTTGAGCGATTTAGTCTCGCTACATACTATTGATTCGAGATCTACCTCCGCTCTATCGATTTAGGTACAACTGTTGGTTGTTCGAGATTCACGTTTTTCTGGTGGTCCGAGGTCTACCGATTCGATGTATATCGCGGTGTTTTTGGGTTAATTTCAAGGCCTCACTTCGTTAGGTTGCAAAGAAGGACGGTAATCTCTTCCATTAACTTTTGATTCACGATTAGTGTTGACAAGTTCTGATTAGTTGTTTACATTTTGTGAAATATTCCCAATTAGGGTTCTTCACCATGGGTAGTCCTGATGTTAGCTCAAGTTCTACTACTGATGGGTTTGACTACTTTACTGTTCCCCCTTCCCATCCATTTTATGTTCATCCCTCGGATAGTCCAGGTACTCACCTGGTATCCCCACCCTTTGATGGTAGTGGTTTTGTTATTTAGTGTAAAAACATGCTGACTACATTGTCTTCTAAAAACAAGTTAGGTCTTATAAATGGTAGAGTTCCAAAGCCTCAATTTCATTCTCCATATTATCAGTTCTGGGAACGATGTAATGACATGGTCATTGCATAGATCACTAATTCATTGTCTAGAGATATAGCTAATTGTAACGATCCGACCGGTCGTTTTGAGTACCAGCGCTCCGTTCAGCAGTCGGAGGCCATGAACGGCTTCATTTCAGGTATTATGACTTGTGCGCGTGGTCGGAATTAAATTTCAAGAAGTCCAGAGTTGATTTGGGAAGAGAATTCTCATTTCGGAAGCTTAAAGTTGAAAGAATGAGCTAGGATTTGAATTTCAAGTAAACTACCTCGGAATCGGAATCTGAAGGTTCCAGCAGGTTCGTATGATGATTTAGGACTTGGGCGTATGCCCGGATTGGGTTTTGAATAACCTGGGAGCGTTTTGGCGCCTATTGTGGAAGTTGGAATTTTAGAAGAAATTTCATAAGTTTGGTTTGAAGAGCATTTCAGTGTTATCAAAGTCTGTTTGGAATTCCGAGACTGTGAATAGCTCCGTATAGTGATTCTGGAGTTGGGGACGCGATCGGAAGTGAATTCGGAGGTCCGTAGACCATTTTGAAGCCATTTGGCTAAAGATAGAAA
>MU708094.1:192648-204879 GCA_026770625.1 Nicotiana glauca
AAAAGTTTGATTTAAATGTTATTGTTAATTTGAATTGATGCAAAACCCATTTTACTTGTGAAAATGAAAGGAAAATTCTGAAATTTGATGTATTTAAAAAGGATTTTTAAATCGGTAATCTAATTGGCTGGCCTGATAGCGGTGTCCGGCGCCACCATGACCCTTAGTGGATTTTGGGTCGTGACACTAATAGTGTGATGTGCTTTGCTAATGCCAATGATATGTGGGCTGATATTAATGAAAGGTTTGGTACCTCAAATGGCTCCAAGTACATTCAAATTTAGAGGGAAGTCAGTGCTACATCTCAGGGGTCTTTAGATATTGCCACTTATTTCACCAAACTAAGGGGTCTTAGGATCAGTTTATTCTTGTGGAGCTTTGCCTAAATTCATTGAAGAATAGAAAATCTATCAATTTCTTAGTGGATTAAACGAGTCCTATTCTACATGCAAAAGCAATATTCTGATGATGTCATCTCTCCCTTCTTTGAGCAAAGCATATTCCATGCTTCAGCATGATGAGAAACAAAAGGAGACTTCTGCTCCTCTTCCCAGCTTCTCTAATGATTCTGCTTCTTTAAATCTTTTAACTGGGCATATGAATAATAATAGGGTTTTCCATCAAAGGGTACAGTTTGACTCAAAAAGAGGTTCTACTTCAACCTCAGATCTTTCTTGTAAGTATTATAAGAAGACTGGCACACTGTTGATAAGTGCTACAAGCTCCATGTGTTTCCCCTTGACTTCAAATTTACCAAGAATAAGAGGTTTGCTGCATGTGTTCAGTCTGAGGGTCTTCTTCCAGACTCTGTCCCTTCCAACCATGGTTCTTGTGAAGCTCCTAGTCATGGGTTCAGTAAAGAACAGTATCATCACCTTATGAATTTGTTCCAGCAAGTCCACACTTCTCCTGTTTTCCACCATGAGACTAATGTTGTTGACAATATTGGTTTTGCAAATTTTACAGGTGTGTACAATCACCTTAAAGTACATTCTAGTTCTTTTCATGCATCTGTTGTTTCAACTTTAGGCTTAAACCCTTGGATCATAGATTTTGGTGCCACCAATCACATGACACCACATAAATACTTTTACACAATATTCAACCATTAGTTTCCCCTTTTCTGATAACTTTGCCAAATGGATATAAAGTTAAAGTTTTATCTACTGGATCTTTAGTTTTTAGATCAGATATGATATTACACAATATTCTTTTAGTTCATTCTTTTCTTTTCAACTTTATTTCTGTGCACAAGTTGCTTCTTCAATTTCAATGTCTTGTAGTCTTCAGCACTTCTACTTGTATTTTACAAGGCCTTTCTCGGAGGAGGCCTCTGGAAATTGGTAAGGCTGCAAATGGACTGTACTTCTTGCATTCATCTGATCCATAACTCTCTACACATGTTCCTTGTTGTGTTTCTAATTCTGTTCATAGTAATGTCTCTGCTCCTGTTTTTCATTCTTCCGAACCTTCTGTTATTCATAGTTCCACTAGCAATTCACCTACTGTTGTTAATAAAAGTGATTTATTTTGGCATCAAAGGTTGGGTCATATTCCTTTTGCTAGAATGAAGTTTATTTCTTTCTTGTCTGATAAAATTTCATCTAAGCAACCATTCTTGTGCACTGTTTGTCCTATGGCTAGACAACAGAGATTACCATTTCATGGTAGTACTATTCATTCATCTGTTCCTTTCCAACTGGTTCACATTGATATTTGGGGTCCCTATAATACCTCTACTTACAATGGCTTTAGATATTTTCTTACTCTAGTTGATGATTTTACTAGAGTGACTTGGACTCATGTTTTGTCTTGTAAAAGTAATGCTCTTTCAATCCTTAAAGCTTTCCTCCAACTGGTCAAAGTGCAATTTAAGTCTACTATTCAATGTTTCAGGTCTAATAATGCATATGAATTAGGCATCAGTACTGCATCTCAATAATTCTTTACTGATAATGAGATTCTTCACCAAACTACAATTCCACATACTCCACAATAGAATGTGGTAGTTGAAAGAAAACATAAACAATTATTAGAAGTGTCTAGAGCTCTTCTGTTTCAATCAAAGCTTCCCTTCAAGTTTTGGGGTGAATGTGTCCTCATTGCCACATACCTTATAAATAGGATTCCTTCAACTGTTATATATAATATCTCTCCATTTGAAAAACTACATGGTATTGTTCCAACTTATGACCACTTGAAGTCTTTTGGCTGTTTTTGTTATGCTGCCTGTCCTAAACCTGGTAGAGATAAATTTCAGCCCAGGTCCATTTCTGATGTATTCTTGGGGTATCCTTGTGGTAAAAAGGGTTAAAAATTATTAAACATGTCTAATCACTCTATTTTTTCTCTAGGGATGTATTTTTCATGAACACATATTCCCTTACCATTCTACTTCTTCCCTTACTTTTCCTCCTCTACCTGATTTTGTTGACCTTCCTCTTCCATCCAATGTGCCTACTTGTTCACCTATTCCTGTTGATTCTACTCTTTCCCCCACTCCCACCAATTCTGTTGTTCCTCCTCCTCCTTTCCCCATCTCTTCTCAGTCTCCTCATTCCTGAGATTAGAAAGTCTAGCAGAACTGTTATTGCTCCAACGTACCTTAAAGATTATATTTGCAATTATGTCATCCCTTCTCATATTCCTGCTCCTTTAACCTCCAATGTGTCTACTGCTGTTTTGCATATGCATGAACCTAAATTTTATCAACAAGCTGTATCTAATCCTGCTTGGCAGGAGGCCACGATTAAAGAATTTCAAGTCCTTGATGCAAACCAAACTTGGGATATTGTTCCCCTTCCTCCTCATAAGAAACCAATACCTTGTAAATGGGTGTATAAGATAAAACAGAAGTCTGATGGGACTATTGAAAGATATAAAGCAAGATTAATAATTAGGGGTGACACTCAAAAAGAGGGGATAGATTATACCGAGACTTTCTCCCATGTTGTCAAACTTACCACAATTAGATGCTTACTTACTTTGGCTATTAAGAGAGGCTGGACTGTTTTCCAATTGGATATTAATAATGTCTTTTTGCACGGTGATCTACATGAGGAGGTTTACATGAAGATACCTCCTAATCTTGTAGTTTCTGCATCTTCCTCTTCCTCTCCCTTGGTCTGCAAACTCAAAAAATCACTTTATGGACTCAAGCAAGCATCCAGACAATGGTTTGCAAAATTATCTGAGTCTTTGCTCTCCAGAGGTTATATTCCAGTAAAAATGACTATTCTCTTTTCACTAAGTCCTCTGGTTCCTCCTTGGTGGTGATTGTTGTCTATGTGGATGATATTTTATTAGCTGGTGATGATGTGGGTGAATTGAATTCTTTGAAGTCTTTCCTGGATGATACTTTCAAGATTAAGGATCTTGGGCATATTCATTACTTCCTGGGTTTAGAAATTACTCCTCATCCCCAAGGTTATCTTATGTGTCAACAAAAATATACTTCTGACCTCCTAGCAGAATTTCATTGTGACAATTTCACCCCTGTTTCCATCCCTGTGGATCCTAGTGTGAAATTGGTTGCTAATATCGGAGATCCTATCTCTGATCCTAGCATCTATAGGAGATTGGTTGGCAAGATGAATTTTCTTCAACACACCAGGCCTGATATTTCTTTTTCTGTTCAACATCTCAGTCAATTCTTACAAGCTTCACATGGTGCCCATATGTTAGCAGCTCTTCATGTGTTGAGATATCTCATGAATGCTCCTGTACAGGGTATTCTTCTTTCTGCTAGTTTTGATTTATCCCGTTTAGCATACTCAGATTCAAATTGGGTTGCTTGTGCTATCTCTCGAAGATCTGTATCAGGTTTTTACATCTCTCTTGGGGGCAGTCCTATTTCCTGAAAGAGTAAGAAGCAGCCTACTGTAGCACTTTTTTCTGCTGAAGCTGAATATAGGGCATTGAGAATGGCTGTAACTGAGATCTCTTGGCTTGTGTGATTGCTTGGTGATCTTGGGTTACCTATTTCTGGGCCTGTATCTCTTTTATGTGACAACCAGGCAGCCTTACATATTGCCAAGAGCCCTGTATTTCATGAACGCACGAAGCATATTGAAGTTGATTGTCACTTTGTTCGTGATAGTTTGCATTCAGGGCTGATTTCTTTGTGTTATGTCTCCAGTTCTGCTCAGCTCACAGATATGTTGACCAAGCATCTTCCTGATCCTCTACATCATCACTTTCTGTGCAAGCTTGGAGTGTCCACACCCTCCAGCTTAGGGGGGGAGGTGTTGACAATATTGGGCCTCAACCACCTTAGCATTTGGTTTGAAGACATACCCGGCCCAATTGTATAGTGACTGGCCCAATTGTATTACCAATTGTATTAAGTGACCCAATTGATATATTAGAAATGTAACTAGAAGTTTCTAACAATGAGAAAATAAAAGAATTCATTTTTCCTTCTTCAGATATTTTACGTTTCTCTTTCTCTCTCTTCTCTCAGATTAGGTCTTCATATATATATCTTTCTCATTTTTCTTCGATTATGGCTTAATCTCCTCACATTAACATAAACCTCATCCTTCAAATTCGTAAAAAGTCAAGCACTGACGATTATTCCGTTCAGAACTGTTTTCTGTTTGAAAAGAACTAATTTAACCACTAACATGATCATGATTTTAGATAATATTCAATTATTTTGAAGTCACGTAATAGGTCAATAAGAATATACTAGCAATACTTTGAACATGATACATTTGGTTGTTTCCCGAAACCCATCAATGATAAAAATGATTGTTGCTTCTGAAGTTGAAACCAAAACATTCTTACAAATTAAAATAGTCTAAGTATAATTTTTTTCCATTATTATTAAAATAATGTTATGTGCCAAAGCAAAATATAACGCCACCTTAAGAATAAACTTTTTAGGGAAGGAAATAAGAATTGTTTAAATGAATCCTGATAGCACTCACAAGTGCTTGATGGAGAAGTAATGGTTTCTGAATGTGATTTTTGTAAATTTTAATATATCGTTCCCAAATCAACAGAATGGAGAGTGCAAGCTTTATAAAAGCATACCTATGGCATCAAACTGAAAAGATTCAGGTGATAAATAATATGAGGGCATGAATATTTATTTCCTGCTTAAGAGTGGTATCCTTTTAATTAGATTCATCGAAGAACAATTTTGAGTATTTTGAGAATATTTAATCATTTTATGAGTAAATATACTATCACTATTTTTCAATATCTTAAAGAGTGTTTAATGTCGATTGGTTCATAATTACTCAAATAATTTTTGTGACGTGATATTATATAGAAACTAGTATATATATATATATATATATTAAAAGCACGAAGACCCTTAGCGAAATGTTGATTGAACTTTTTCTCCTTCGTTAAAAGATACCATAATAGATAAAATTGTCATTTACTATTTTTCTCAAATTATTACTCAACTAGTTTTATAGTATTTCACCTAATAATTACGCATAGATGTCACGACCCAAACCCACACTGGTAGTGATGGCGCCTCTCGTGAAGACAAGGCCGGCCAACTAACCCAAATCACTTCCTTTTAAAACTATTTAAACATAAATGAATAAAGTATTACAGCTTAACACCAATAATAATCAGGAATATAACCCCACACAACCCGACCGGGGTGTCACAAGTCACGAGCATCTAAGAAGTAGGAACACTACTATAGGGCCAATATTGTATATATACAAAATAAAATCTGAAAATTTAAGATGAAGTGCGGTGCCGCGAACGCTGGCGGTCACCTTGCTCAACTACCATAGTAAGGCCTTCGGTCCGCTAATAACCCGTTACCGGGTGAACAATACCTGCAACTGCACGCGAGGTGCAGGGAGTAAAGTGAGTACTTCCAACTCAGTGGTAATAAGAGCGAATAATATCTGAGCGATAAGAAAGCACGTATGAGCACTCCAAAATGCTATAACAGACAGTACAACCCTTTGAGAAAGACAGTAAAACCGTAACACCGAGAAAAAAATCCTTTATAAAATCTCAAGCTCAGTTAAAAATCTCTTTTGAAAATATGCCTGTTCAACAGTTGCGAAAAATAATTTCAACAAGCAGGAAATAATCAGGAATCTGCCCCTCGGGCTCAGTATCAACCTCTCAATGCAGTATCAGCCCCGCGGGCTCACTCCCAACTCACAATGTACAACATCAGCCTCTCGGGCTCAACACTCCTTAACATGGAACACCAGGGTATCTGGTCAACCAGGCAAGTAATAGCATGTACGCCCATGATATGTGAGTGCTAAAAATCATGCCACATAGTACAAACAGGAATGAATGCATGAATGCAATGCAATGCACATGACCGCTGCGGCGCGCAGCCCGATCCATTTGGGTACTCTGCGCTCACTGGGGTATGTACAGACTCTGGAGGGGCTCCTACAGCCCAAGCGCTATAATACTGCAGTGTGCAGTTCGATCCACATAATATATCACTGCGGCATGCAGTCCGATCCATATAATATACTACTGCGGCGTGCAGTCCGATCCATGCATGTATATGTATATACTGCTGCGGCGTGCAGCCCGACCCATGTCTCAGTCCAGAAATACACACATAACACTGCTGCTATACGCAGCCCGATCCATGCTCAGTCCAACAAATGCACATAAGCCCCTTGGGCAATAGTAAAATAGCAGTTCTCAACTCAAAACGTCAGAAAAATATCATTTAAGTTTTCAAATCTAGAAAAATGGCTGAGTTTGCAAAACAGTATTTAGAACCTTGGACTGAGATCAAATAATATGCAACGTAATGCAAAAACAGTGATATCAATCCCTGAAGGATTCAAATAATTTGCACGAAGCCCAAAACATGTCAATCAGCCCAAATCATGATAGCATCAAGTAGTTTGCAGTCAATCACGCAGTAAAATCAACAACCGGGACGGACCAAGTCACAATTCCCAACGGTGCTCTACCCCACGCTCATACCTGGCGTGCAAGTCACCATAATACAGTACTATGATATGCAAAATTCGGGGTTTCAAACCCTCAGGATATCATTCACAAGTATTACTCATCTCGAACCGGTGAAATCTCTAGCTCGCGACGCCTTTGCCCCTCAATTCGGCCTCCACGCGCGTCGAATCTAACCAAAATCAGAGCGAATGCGTTATAATATGCTAAGGGAACAATGCCCAATCGAAAACAATCGAAAAATATCAAAAATCTCGAAACTAGCAAAACCCGAGCCCCGGACCCACGTCTCAAAATCCAGAAATTTTTACATCAATACGATCCTTATCTCGCCACGAGTCTATACATACCAAATCTACAAAAATCGGAGTTCATTTGACCCCTTAAATCACTATTTCTATCCAAGAGGGTTTTCTACCCTTTTGAACAAAAATTCTCAAATTAAACACCAAAACTTGCTATAGATTCGAGTTATACAACCAAAATTGAGTTAAGAGTACTTACCCCGTTGTTCTCTCCAAAAATCTCCCGAAAAATCGCCTTATCCATGCTCCAAATCGTCAAAAATGGAAAATGGGACGAAGTTTGGACTTTATTCTGCTGCCCAGAGATTTGTTCTTCGCGTTCGCGGTCCTTCTCTCGCGTTCGCGAAGAACAAAGTTCCAAAAATTCATTTTCCAAACTCTGCTCAGACAGCCTCTATTGTAATAGTCATAACGTTTTACACACAACTCCAAATGACTATTATAATATGTCTCTGAAAACTAGATTCAAAAATCTACAACTTTTGTTTTTAAATCACCTCAAAATTCTTTGTAGATAAAACGATATGAGCTTCCGAAATAGGTCCTGCGCGACAGAAAATTCCTTCTTCGCCAATGCGAAGCACTGTCGCGAACGCGAAGAACAAAAGTCTCAGATGACAATTCCTTCTTCGCGAACCCGAAGCACTGTCGCGAACGCGAAGACCAAAAGTCTCAGCAGCCAATTTCTTCTTCGTGAACGCGATAGGACCTCGCGGACGCGAAGGACAACACCAGATACCAGCAACAGCAGTTCAAAACCTTCCAAAATGACCCGTTGGGCATCCGAAACACACCCGAGGCCCCCGGGACCTCAACCAAAAGCACCAACATGACTTAAAACATTATCTAAACTTGCTCGAACCATAAAAATACTATCATTAACATCAAAATCCTCAAATATCATCAAATCAAGGCTTAAGTTAAACTAAAACTTTCAAAACTCACATTCAATCAAAAACCCGACCTAAACCCCTCCGAATCAACTGAAATTTTGCACACAAGTCNTCGGAAATCGCCAAAATACTTACTTCGCCAAAATAGGCTAACTTCTTCACGGACCTCCAAAATTACTTCTGATTGCACTCCTAAGCCTTAAATCATCCCCCGAAACTAACCGAATCATCAGAATTCAATTCCGAGTCCTCTAACTCACAAGTCAACATCCGGTTGATTTTTCCAAACTAATTCTTCCTTAAAGAGACTAATCATCTCATTTCTTACCAAACTCTATCCGAATCACTTCAAATTCACCAAACAAATATACTGAAACATGAGGAAGCATAAAACGGGGAAAAGGGGATGGAAACGCATGAGAAGACGGGTCGGGTCGGGTCATCGCATCCTCCCCAACTTAAACAAACGCTCGTCCTCGAGCGTACCCAGAGTTGTTCTAGAAGCCAACCAATAGATGAATGATCTTACCAAGCATATACCCGGGGTGATTCCTCGTCACCCTATCTCTTATAGGTCCGACAACACAACATGGCTGAGATTACCCAATCCAGTCTAGTCCATAATTCACAGAACTACCTTTTCACTTCTGAAACCATCAATATGATCAAACCTCGCACCTATACTTTGAATAGTCCCGAACCAGCTGTAATAACCCATACTCGCACCCTCAAATGAATTCACATGATATACTACATAATCCAGCACCTCAAACGATAACTTCTATTCACAGCCGCTGTCCACAACAACCATATACCGATAGAAACCTCTCAATAGCTAAAGCCACATTCCAACACTTCATATCCTATCAATGATAATGAAACACACAGCAAACCGTAACCATTTCTCAGATCAACCACTCGTGAAGTCACTCCCTTTTTGACTAATACCACAATAGATTTCCGAAATCATACTCAAAATCAGAACCTCACGTCAATATTCAGAATAAACTCGAACCTCGATATTATCCTTCCAACAAGCTGAAATCAAATCCGATCGTGTTCATTAATGACCCCCCAACGATCACTTCGGGTCCAACACACTACTCTGGTGATATGATACAACAACAACAACTTAAGCCACAACTTGTATATTACACGTGCCAATAAGAGACGGTCTAAACATACTCGAATCATGAAAATGACTCAAACGAAAGAGCTGTAACTCAAACTCCTCAGTACCATCACAACACAAGGCTGGGACCCCGTCCCATATCATATAAATAGAATACCTGAACCTACCCCGAAGGGTCTAATCTCTACGTAGCCTCGCTACAATGCGCGATCTTATCCAAACACTGTTACACATGAAGTACCTCAAGTCGTTATGCTCAAAATAGACAGCTACACACAGATTGATGTCTGAAACCAAACAGTCCATCACACCCACGGTGAAGTAAGTAATATACACCATTCAATATTGAAAGGACACAACCTATGCGCTATTCGCCGAGCAACACCCAATACGGACTTTCTTTGGAAACCAGGAAGCAAGACATACCAAGTAACATATGGAAAACTGTTCTCAACATCACACTGTTGCGGCGTGCAACCCGATCCAGATAACATACCCATGGCGGTATGCCATCCGATCCACACATACTCATGGCGGCGTGCCATCCGATCTATATATATATCTCACATAAGGAGATGCACATCGAGCCAAATTTGCTTATTACAACAAAATATCGAGTACCGGCCGTAAGCATACTGAGTGCAACAATATCTACATATAGCGTTATAAGCTACAAACTCAAGCGCAACTAAGGCTTTCCTCTCAAATTCCACTATAAATCTCGATAGCACCGCACTATATGTGCCCACAGTCCGAAATCACAATGCCTCATAGAACCGAAAAAGCATCTCATAGATCTCCCCAGATCACTAACAAGCTCAATAACGAGAGAATAAACCTATCCCTGAACAATACATCTCAGGGCCAACCAAGCCATCTCAATCTGAATACGTAGCCAATCAGCTTACCAACAAACTCATTGCCAAGAAGCCTGAAGCTGCTCCTTCCACTTTTTATAACTCTTGATGGAGCCGTACGATACAGTGCCCGGCACCAAATAAATGCTGAAATCCACAATCTCGCCCGATGTCATGCCCGGCCACAAGGAACACATCCGAAAAAGTCCCTCAATACCGGAACTGAATCAATGGTAGAAATCTCTATAATGACATCCGTCACAAAGGCCCAATTAAGGAAAGCAATCCTTCCCAGCCATCCGCTGATCTTTGGAATACCAACCACTCTGCTATAACATAATCCGATGCACCTCGCCACGCAACCGATGGCATTTCCGACATAGCCCATAGCACAATAGTCTAGAATAACCCACATTGAGACAATCAGTCTACAACTCAACATCATACACAAATCTAACATACCAACAATGAAAGATCCACTCGGGCCTCCAAATTCAATAGCCGCTAACGGTGCCGGTACACACTATCCACAACTACTACATAGCCTGAACATGAGAACTCCCAGTCTCCAGCTCCACATAGCACACAAATCACTGTACCTGATCCCCAAATTCTACATTATAAATACATATTACACCTCGAGTACCCAATCATTCTTCGAAGATATTCTAAAATTCTCCTGTGCCATCAAACACACTCAGATATCAGCGGTCGATCTATCAAGAAAAATGCCGCAACACTACCGAAGTGCCATCAACTTAACCACATTGCCCTTTTTTTTCTTTTTTCTGAAACATCTACCCTTGTCAAATCACTATGATTAGCAACACTGTTTCCTTAGTCATATGAGGATCATTCACCCTAATCCTCTGAAGATCGATTCTTAAATCACCTGCAGCTGCCCGTGCTACTTAAGAATTTAATGACTTCCCATTCCGAACTGAACCGAACCTTACGCACACAAATCATAATCCTCCACAACATATCGCATATACCATGCCACACTAGGATAACATGAGAACTTTTATCTCCCTTCCGCGCTGCAGACGTCGACGCACTCAACTAGTCAAGAGCTTTCATTGATCCCATTTAGAAGAAAAATCGTTACACACTCCATGATTCGCATACCCATAAGAAATATACTCATCTTCAAACTACGGTAAAACTCAACAAGAACTTTCTCCCAATTCCATCTATCCAATTTCCTTTCTGATTCATCCTCAACTTGATATTTCTCCCTCGCTGTAGTATCACAATGCCTCAATCCAGGCCTACACAGGAGATTCGGACATAAGACCACACTGTCTAAGACTCATAGGCCACCGAATATATACACTGAGCATTCTTTATCAATAACAGCTCAAGACATCCTATTATTTCCTCACATCTATGAAGTACCATATAACCTTTATCAAAATTTTTGCTTCACTCGTGCCATCCTCAGCTCATTTTCTGCAACCAGGAAAGATCCGCCGGTATACCTCAAAACGAAACCAACATAGCACATAACCGTGCAGTCAGCTAATCAACAGCAACCTCCCCAACTTGGCTCGAAGCCATCTATCAGGACACATTCGATAACCCATAATAATTTTACTCTAATGATGCCACAATACCATAGTGAGATTAAACTCAAATCATTTACAAGTTTGTGAAAACACAGATCATCTAGTCTTCCTGAGTCTGAACTCGTATCGCCACATGTAATGTACTTCACTTCCCGACTAGGAGACACAAAATATCTTTCACGCGCCCATAGCTCGGGGCTACACAACAAATTACAATAGGAATCGAACACTTAACAATTCATCTATTATCCCACAGACTTCTTCGTCACTACCAAGTCATATAATAGCGTCTCATCACATGAATACCAAACCGCCATTCCGGGTAATAGTGACGATATCGAACATATAAGTTCAAAACACTTGCTCACACGATCAGAACCTCAGTGCTCCAGCCATAGGTAAGATCCGGCCTCAAGTCCTCCAGACTAGCCAAACATCAAAGTCACGGGATCACATCTCGCCCCTCGATCGGGAAATCATAAGCCATCAGGGCACTTATAATATCGAGCGCTCATGTGCGCATACAGACGTGTGGAAGGAATTTCAAGA
>MU708098.1:18635-29799 GCA_026770625.1 Nicotiana glauca
TAAACTAAACGAAGATGACGCTGTCCAATTGGCCGAACGGAAGATCGACATGAGAAGCCGATGTTCTTGGTACAGAATCCCATGCAGATTTCTTAACTATTTTGTTAGGCATTGGCATGAGCAAGAATGCAGACAAGACGAAATCAGAAGAACGGGGATTCGAATCGCCTATTTTTTCCCCTTCTTGTTTGCAAGAGAAAAAAAGTAACTGAACTAAACAGTAAACAGGAGGCATAGTAGCATAGATGATGAATCAATTTCTTTTATGTCTGTCATTTTATCTTTGTTAGTGCTGTCTGTCTATAATGATAGATGACTACAGGTCAAAATATACTGCAATCACCCAGACCTTTCTAATACTGAAAACCTCTATACGAAATTTCTTCAGTAGCTTACTCGGCCTAAGCAAGCCTGACCGAACACTCGAAAGAAGTTCTTTCTCCATCAAACGGGAATGGACGAAGAACAAGGAGGCATATTGGGTGCACCTTTAGAGCAATCTTGTTTCCGGCACGGATTATAGATATATATTTGAAAATTATTAAAACTTTAAAAAGAATAAAATTTTGAACCTAAAGTGTACTGACTTATGAGATTGAACCGAATATGTTGTTATTATTCTTTATTAAAAATCCGGCACCCCGGACACCATGAGAAGTCATGTCACATGTGGCACTTTCACTTCCTGGATTTCAATTCTGTGTATTTTAATCACGACACTGCGAAACATATTATTACTTAGGTATGTAATGACGCATTAGTACAAACCCCACAAAATAAAGCAAGTGAATCTAAACATAATCTCCCTTCTTAGTGTATGTGCAGTCATAGGTTAGGAACCTGCTACGAATGTCATATTTGAGCCAATTGCAAATAAAAAATTCAGCAGCCCTATAATTTTGACATAAATTCACGTGCAAATATTGGTGTTTGCACGCGAAAAAACACAGACAGCCAACAAAGTTACAAAACTATTAAGAATCTACAGCTTTAGGTTGACGAAGACTTCTGAAGTCAACAAAGTCTTCAATAAAATAAAGATATAAATCATATAATTTACCTCTTCTTACAAGTGCTTTCAAATTCAATTGTTCCAATCTTACTTCTTGGAAGCCTAATTTAAAATGGGAGTCATAAACCTAAATTGTTTAGGGATTAATATTTGATCGTTATTTAATATATGTCGAAATAGGATTAATTTGTAGTTAAATCCAAACAGAAATAGGTTTTCTATTAAAAATTTAAAACTATAGTCAAACCTCTTTATAACATCTTCCGAAATTTTTTTGCTGCTATAATGAAGTGCTGTTACAGAGGACATATTTATAACATAATATGATATTCGGTTTCGGAAAAACTCAGCTTTTATAGTGAATGACTATTATATAGGGAGCATTAATAGATTTTATAATAAAATAATTTTCTTTCATAGTACACTTTTATTTAATAATTAATCTGTATTTACCACATTTTTATTTAGTTTGTTGTGTCGTCTTCCTCGCACCTATACAGTCGCAAACATCCCCTATATAAACTCTTATTAAGATGTTCATTTTTAGTTGAAAAGGTCTCTATTTGATTTCTTCCTATTTCAAATAGAGCTTTCTTTACCTCCACGTACAACAAGCCCTATTTCAACTGTGCTTTTTTCTCTGCCTCCTATTGTGTAAGAAGAGAATACTAATATTCACTTCAATTTTTATTAGGTTCAATAAAAACCAAACCATGTTTTCCCTTTCATCTATACAAAACTCCAACAATATTATTCAAACTCATTCATCTTCATCCCTACTCTTCAACCACCACCACCACCACCACCGTCTTTTTCGTCATTCGATCGTTTCACCTCGACCTCGACTCCACCTATTCTCCTCTCTTCGTGCCCAAAATGATGATGTAACCATTACTACCACCAACAACGCCTCAATCCCAAGTCGAGATGACAATCTAACCATATACTTCAAGAAATTTCAAGATCATCGAGTTTCTTGAAAATCGAAAAAAATACATCATCACATTCCCTTTCAAACTCCAACAAGCTCAAAATAGCTATTATAGGGTTTGGTAACTTTGGACAATTCATTGCCAAGTCTTTTATTCAACAAGGTCACATTGTACTAGCTCAGTCTCGTACTGACTATTCCCTCATAGCAAAATCCCTAAACGTCAATTTCTTCAAAGATCCTCATGACATATGTGAACAACATCCTGACATCGTCGTACTCTGCACTTCCATTAATTCCCTCGAACGAGTCATTCGTTCCCTTCCTATCGAAAAGCTTAAGCGTAACACACTTTTCGTAGACGTACTATCCGTCAAGGAATTTCCCAAAAACATTTTTCTTCAATTACTACCTCAAGAATTTGACATTTTATGCACTCATCCTATGTTTGGTCCAACAAGTGGAAAGGACAATTGGAAGGGACTACCATTTATGTTTGACAAAGTTCGAATTGGACAAGAGAAATCTAGAATACAAAGGGTCAACAATTTCATTAACATTTTCGAAAAAGAAGGTTGTAGGATGGTAGAAATGAGTTGTTCTGAACATGACAAGTATGCTGCTGGCTCACAATTTATTACACATACTATAGGCAGAGTGTTACAAAAACTTGGACCGGAGACAACACCTATAAATACAAAAGGGTATGAAAAATTATTGAATTTGATGGAAAATACAACTGCTGATAGCTTTGATTTGTATTATGGTTTGTTTGTGTATAATAGTAATTCTATGGAGTTTTTGGAGAGGTTGGATATGGCTTTGGAGAGTGTAAAAATGGAATTATTTGGGAAAGTTCTTGAGAAGTTGGAGAAGAGAGTGGAAAAGGAAAGTAGGCTGGCTTTACCTACTCCTATTACTAAGAAGATTGAAAATTTGCAAGTTGAGATGAAGAAAGATGCTATTTCTTGATCCTAGCTAAAATAATGATGTATAAAAATATTGAAATTCAAGTTGGTTATTTTTTTAATATCGTTTTCAATCTTGTGGTTGATTTGTTTAATAAGAGTTAGATATTTGGTAATTCCGTTAGGAGTATCTTTTTTGCACCTTGTTAGCATGCTTAGACTCCGTAAAAAGTTTGACTCGTCCCAAATGGTAATTTTGACTTCATATCAAATTCGATCCACAAGGCATCCCATGTTTATACAGTGTTCGAGGAAGGGTCGTATCCTAAAGGGTATGACGTAATCAGCCTACTCTAATGCACGCATCGTAACCGTTTGTTCAAATATACTCCTAAAGTTTGACTTCATATAAAACATACCCCTATATTTTAACTACTTCTGTAGAGCAAAGTTTGACTCCAGAGCAGAGGCGACCCGACGTATTTTGGGGCCTAAAGCCAAACTTTAACGAGGGGTCTTAATGTTTTTAATTTTTTTATTATTTGAAGTTAATTTTTCTAGTTTTTTTAGATGCAAAGTTACTAATAATTTTCTTATAATCAATTTTTCCTAGTAAGTCTTTCTCAATTGACAATATAGCTAACACATTTAATCTCTCTTGAGACATTGTTGATCTTAGGTAAGATTTTATCAATTTTAATTTTGAAAAACTTCTTTCCGCTGAAGCAACGGTAACAAGAATTATTAACATTACTCTATAAGCAATATAGGTATTTGGAAAAGAATCAAGTCTCTTTATTTGATTGAGTATATCGATTAAATTATTATCTTCTACTTGTACTATTTTCCTTAATACTTTCAACTCAGAAAGTAAATCTAAATCATCAATATCAGATTGATTATTATGCTTTAAGAAAAATTCAAAATTAAGGCAATGTGTTTTTAAATTTTCATCATCTAGTGATCTTAGTTTTTTACCACTAAATAGAAAACCAAAAATATTTTCATATGCTTCAAATTGTTCAAATCTATTTGGAAGTGAAAAAATAGTCTTGTCTACTATATATAAAAAGTAATCAACTCTAAAGGACTCTTAAAGAGACATTGAGATTTCATTATCAACATTCTCATCAAATTGTTTCTTCCTAGATAGCACACGTTTCTTGCGAAATTCGGGTTTGATATTAATTTCAAATGCAATTTCCTTGGCAGAAATCATAGCAATTACAAATTTTTCTTCTCTATATTTGTTAAAAAAAAAATTAAACCTTTTAATTGATCTATGGCAACATCAATATGCATGTCTTTTGACTGCATACTTTTGCTAACTCAATTAACAGCAAATAATATATCATACCAAATAGTCATACTCAATAAAAATTCAAAATTTTCGAGTTCATATGTTACTAAGCAATTAGCTTCACTTTTAGTTTTTGGATCATCACTAATTTCTACTAATTTCAATAAAGCATCTCTTATTTGTGAAATTTGAAATCTTATTGCTTTAATGCTTTCAGTACGACTTTCCCAACGAGTTTGTGACAATGATTTAAGAGTTAGACTGGGTACACTATCCTTTAATACTTTTCATCGCTTAGTAGAAGCTGAAAATAGTGAATATATATGTTGTACTACTCCAAAAAATAATATAGCTTTTGTACCAGAACTGGCCATATCACAAAGTAACAAATTTAGATTATGACAACCACATGGTGTATAAAATGATCTAGGATTTACATCAAGAAGTCTTTTTTTGCACTCCTTGATGTTTTCCTTTCATATTTGACCTATTATCATATCCTTGCCCTCTTAAGTTATCAATATCAAGTCCAATATTTTTTATTTCATCTATAATAATTTCAAAAAGACCTTTTCCACTTGTATCATCTACTTTTAAAAATTCTAAAAAAAAATCATTAATTTTTATTGGAGTTGCTGAAATATTCACACTCCGCAATATAAAAGACATTTGTTCTTGATGACTTGTATATAGAGTGCAATCAAGTATGATCGAGAAATATTTTGCTTCTATAATTTTATTCTTAATTTCACTTGCCAATAAATTTATCAATTCATTTTGTATTCTATGACCAAGGTAATGACTATAAATTTCATCATACTTAATTCGTCGAATATGTTCCTGCATGACGGGTCAAATTCTGCAATCATTTCAACTAAACTTAAAAAAATTCCATTATTCTCTTGATATATCTTTTCATTTTTTCCTCTAAATGCCAAATTACTTTTTCCAAGAGTTTTGATCACGACAATAATTCTTGATAATACATTTTCCAATACTCTCTATCTCTATTGATTTGCTCTTCAACATCTTTATCGATACTTTTATCTTTTTGCATTCTTATTTCTAAATCAATCCATGCAGCCATGTTAATATTATGTTCATTTGTTGTTTCATGAGTTTTGAGCTTAGTACTAATATTTCTCCAATCATTACTACCTTCACTAGCTAGTTTGCTACTACAAGTTCCGGAACTCGAACTAAATAACTTACAACAAAAATAAATTACTTTATCTAAGTCTTTAGAATAAGTTAACCATTTTCTATCATGTTTTCACTTGCCAATTTATGAATATAATGTGTAGTAGAAAAATATCTTGAAAAATTATCATTCGAAAAATTTGTGTCAATTATTCTCACTGGTCCCTTTTCTACTAATAGATCACTTAACTTTGTATGTACATTAGTCCATTGACTAGGATCATATATATTTATAGGAGTTGAATTATCTATTTCATTTATAAGTTCTTGATTTTTTTGAGGATCTATTTCTGACTTGTCACTTACTTGTTCTTTTTCTACTTGGATATAATTAATTTTAGAATTATCTAACTCAACCGAATTACTAACTTGCTCATCTAGAGAACACTCTCCCACTTTTTCTAATTCAAGATCTTTATTATTCAATAAAAATTTATCAAGAGCACCTTTTTGAGATTGTATTAGATTTTGAATTCTTCTTCTTTTCTTGAGTTTTTCATAACCAGATTCATACTTTCTATTTGACATACTTATCTTCTAATAAATAATCTAAAAATGCACTAAATAGAAAAATATTAAATTTTAGATGATAGAATAATAAAAAGATAGAATGATAGCACCTGGTTCAAGAACGGATAACTTGATATCAAATTAAATTTCTGCTCGAGTATGCTTGTCGTAAGACTTGAATTATGAGAATAGAACGAACAAAAAACACTCTACTTTATGTTTGAATCAATACATTGAACTCTGAACCTCTACATTAATGCTTGATCTTTGGCAATTGTAGAATGGAGGCTTGAAGTGAAGAATAAAGTACAGAAATATAATATAGAATAGTGCACATGTTATTGATTTCACTTTGCTTGAGAAAGTTGTGACTTGTGATAGAAAAGTTAAAACTTTAAAGTAAAAATTGTACTTGTTTATGTACTACAACCAATAAGAATAAATTCCTACCTAATTGATTATTTTCCAAAATATCCTCCTTTCTCTTTCCATACACAGAAAGACTCTTTCCATTCCCAAAAAATTAGTAACATTAGTTACTACCATGTAATTGCACTTTCAGATTTTATTTTATTTTAAAAATAAATTACTATGAGTAATATAAGTGGGCCCCTCCCATTGGTATTCATTGTCTCAAATTTGTCTTCTCTTTTCGTACAAACTTCCCACGTATTGTTTAACTTTATAGTTTTTTTAATTTTTTTATTATGTATATAAAACTTAGGTATACCAAAAAATGGGGCTCCCATAAATGCTGAACTTAAAACGGTTGCTTTACCTGCTTTATGTACGGGTCACCCTGCTCCAGAGAGTTATAGATTCTTGAGTGGTGATACCAAACTTCTAAAATCATGTAAACTGCTGTGAGAGGATATTTTTGGAGAGCTTATTATTGACCAAAACTAATTTGACTCTCCTATATTATGAACGATGGTACTTTAACGGGCAACTAATTTGTGGAGAGCTTTATCTTATCTTGGGATTTGCCAAAAAATTGTATCCAGTTTTTGCCAAATTTAAAGAATTTTCCTAAAACATTTTAATGTAGCATAATAACAGGTAACTTAATAGAGAAGTTCGAGCTTTATTACCCGATCCAGTTTAAGATTACAAGCACTAATTATGAAAAGAATTACATTTGATGATCACTAAACTACTGTTGAGCATGATTTTTCACAGGTCATTCACATATATAGCATAGAGATTGGGTCAATGTATATTATTTGTTGGGTGATATTTGAGGAATTTTCCGAAATCACAATTGTTTAATGGCTATTAACTTCCTATAACTACTAATATATACATAATTATTTCATATAGATACTATTTAGTTGTTGTACGATTGTATTCACTGTATTTGCACTACTGTATTCGTGAATAAAGTAACGAAATTCGCCTAAAAATAGAGGAATCTAACTGTTTAATAACGTAAAGAGGATCAATTAGCGTGCATCACTCCTAATTTAATTCAATCAAATCAATTCTACATAAATTTCGATGCTACTGTGCTGTATTCCATGTATTCGCGTGACTGTATTTATAAATACAATAAGGTAATCCGCCTAAATAATAGGGATTACAGTTGTTTAATGATGTATTCCATGTATTCACGCGAATATATTTATAAATACAGTGAGGTAATCCGCCTAAAAATAGTGATTATGAGTGTTTAATAACAGGAAGTGCAATACCGAATTGTATTCAATTTCACTATATTGAATTCAGTTGTATTCAACAACAACAACCCAGTATAATCCCATTTAGTGGGGTCTGGGGAGGGTAATGTGTACGCAGACCTTACCCCTACCCTGGAGTAGGGAGGCTGTTTCCAAATAGACCATCGGTATCCTTCCCTCCAAGAACTTCCCATCTTGCTCTTGGGGAGACTCGAACTCACAACCTCTCGGTTGGAAGTGGAGGTTGCTAACCATCAGAGCAACCCCACTTGTCTGAATAAGTTGTATTCAAACAACAAAAAATCAAAAAAATAGGGCATATACCGTTCTATTCAATTCGACTGTATACATTGTATTCAATTCACAAATATTCATTAATCACTATTATACGTTGTATTCAATTCGACTGTATTCAAACCACAAAAAATCACAAAACACAGTGATATTCGGTTGTATTAAAAAAATACAGACCTTTGGAATACATAAATACATGCGAAAAATAATGAATTTAATCAAAAATATAATATATTTGAGTGTATTTGTACATAGTACAATGTATTCGTATCATTGTATGTGACTAAATAGCAAAGAAGAGAATAAAGTTTGCCGGATGTGGCATTTTTCGGCCAAGCAAAATACTATACACATTGTATTAAAATTAAAAACAGAGACGAACAAAACCCGCCCCTCAAATCTTCTACGACATAGTCATGGTCAGATCTGTTCGCCTAAGAGGGTGAACCAATAGTGGATGATGACGCCGACGATTTTGAAAGAGAAGAGAGAGCATTTTGTTCAATATTCAGAAAAAGAGAGTATTTTGTTCGTTTCTTTGTTCAATCCTCTCTCTGTTCAATTGTTTAGAAAAGGGCGTATTTTGTTCGTTTCTCTGTTCAATTGTTCATAAAAGGGAGTATTTTGTTCGTTTCTCTGTTCAATCCATTTCAATGGATACGAGCAAAAATACTGTATACGTTGTTCAATTTTGAGGGAGAAGAGACAAAATTAAGAATCTTGCCGATAGAGGGAGAGAAGTAAGAAAGAGAGAAAGAATATAATTGGCGTATTTCATGTCTCAATAGTAGGTATTGTTTGACTCAAAAATTAACAAATACTTTGCAAGTAAATACAATCAAAAATAGATCAAAGGTAAATCGTAATCGAAAATAATAAGACGTAGAAATGTGAATTATATATCTTATTGTTTTTGATAAATTGTTATAGAGAATAAGAGGTAGAGAGAGAAAGAGAGAGAGAGAGCTTGTATTAGAAAAGATCTCCTCCCCTTTACAACATTGGGATCCTCCTTTATATAAAAGGAGAACCCCCTCGAAATAATAAAATAATACAGGGGTAGGTCACGTGCCTTCGAGGGGACGACGAGGATTAAGGGCACGTTTTCGCTCCGACATTCTGAGGTCGTACCCACACTACGACTATTACTTAGTCATGGGTCGTGCTACCGTAGTGGGAAGAATTTAACCCTATACAGTTAGTACCTCCGTTCGTTGGTGACGTAATGAAGTGCGTCGCCGATGGACGGAACCATGAACCTTGTACTGGAAAAATTTTGACCATGTTTGGAGATGACAACGTGGAGGGGCGACCATCTGAATCTGTTTATATATTGGCGTGCAAGCCCTTCCCTGAAATGACGTCACCATATGCAGGCATCATTATTACGTGTGTTCCCGAGGAAGTACAAAAGGTGTTCTGATGCTTGGTTCCCCGTGCCTGCTTGGGTCTTGCCTATTCGATTTCAACGCTACCCAACCCTATAAATAGGGAAAGGGTTCAATTTATCCTAGCTTTAGATCGTTTGCAAAAGTTTTCCGACTATTTCAAGAAAACGCTTCCTTTTTACGAAAACTCACCGCTTTAGTGAAAGTATACTTGTGGTTGTGTAGTACATCACTCCTCAATCGTAAATCATGACAAAACCTAAACATGATAACACTCCGGGGGCTCGTAATAATAAATCATCTGACATGCCGCCTCCATCCGATGGCAATAAGGGAGAGAAAGAAGAGGATCTCACCCCTCTTACTGTAAATAACGTACTCCCGAAGCAACTCCTTGTCAAGAGGGACTTTCAACGGGATTCTCCTGAACAACCTTGGGAGAAATCTGAGCTAAAACAAACTGATTTAGATATTCTGCGTGAGTCGTATTGGATACCCGCTCACGTGGAGATGGTTCTAGCGGGAGCGGACTACGCGACACCCACAGACCGGGGTACTGTACGTTCTACGAATATCCCTTTCTGATCAGCTATGGCCTCCCCATTTTTCTGTTGGCGGAAGAACTCTGCCGTTTCTACAACATGTGTCCCACCCAACTCACTTCGTATACCCTAAAGGTGTGTAGGGTAATGTCTATATACGCGGAGCTGGCTGGGTTAGAGGTCTCTATCCACCACCTTTTGCAGCTATTCAGCGCCAGCTACCTGAGGGGTACTATGCTGCATCTAAAAAATCGTGGCTCGAAGGGATTGGTCGTGCAAACCGATGATCGGCCTAACCGGGGCTATTGGCGTAGATACTTCTTTATTAAGACGGAGCATCTGGTGTCTAATCCCGTCGAGTTCCCTGAGAGGTGGAATTCGAGATGTAAGTATTCCTATCCGTCAAGCCATTTATCATACGTGACTTTAGTGGTTCCGATTATATCATCCTTATAATTTTTTCTATTATTTTGCAGAAATAGCTCACAGTCCCCGGTTTACAACCGATATTGAGCAGTGGGTATCCAGTTTGCTGCCTCTCGCAGAAGAGACCCGTACGTGGGCTGAATTCATTGAACGTTACGGCCCCGCGAGCCCTTCAGGTATTTCTCCGACTTTAGTTAGTTGCTTTCATAAACTCCGTCAGCTAAATCACTTTTTTTGCCAGGTCGAAGTGCTCCTAAGAGGAGGGCGACGACATCCACCTTCTCCCGATCAAATGTTGGTTAGAATACGCAGGAGATACTTTATGCATCTGTTAGGGAATGGGTGACTGTAGACTCTTTACAAGAGGTTGCTCCTGCGGAGGTGGCTACAAATGAGGCGAGACCGTCGACATCGTCTCCGCAACCTGCGGATGAGCCTTCTGAGGATGAGGAGCCTGAGGAGAGAAAAAGGAGGAGGCTCGTAACGGGTAAGGCGGTGGCGACTGGAGATGAAGAGAATGACGTGCTTCGCCAAACAACTAGGCCCGTCTTTATGGCCGACGCCATCTGTTCAGGGAGGCCGGCCAACCAGATAAGTGCTAATGTTGGTACCATCTCGGCTTGTGAGCACGTGATTTTTGCCCCAAGCAAATTATTCCAAAAGTATATGCAAAAATAATTTTTGTGTAGAAATTTGTTGATAATTGTGTGAAAATACTTGGATTTGTTTTATCTTTGAAGAAATATAATAAAGCAAAGAAAATCAAAACAAAATACCATTTTTTTGTATTAATTAAAAAATACCAAAAATAGAAATTAATTACTCTTTAATTCTAGAAAATCCGAAAATTAAAAAGAAATAC
This sequence comes from Nicotiana glauca, assembly GCA_026770625.1. Lineage (NCBI taxonomy): Eukaryota > Viridiplantae > Streptophyta > Magnoliopsida > Solanales > Solanaceae > Nicotiana > Nicotiana glauca. The sequence goes on from MU708098.1 coordinate 29,685, forward strand.
AAGGAAAATACAATGTATAAATACAAAAGTGCAATACAACAAAAAAATTTGGGCCAAATAAACAATTCAGTGGCCCAAGTGATATAACACCCAGGCCAAGCCCAAAATAATCAAC